>JAIUZE010073250.1:0-274373 GCA_022085475.1 Heliosperma pusillum
CTTGAGTCCATGCATCCACCAAAATCTGAGTCAGCATATCCAATAACCCATTCCAGGATTGGACTGATATCGACCCAACATACCTACTGCAAAACTTATGTCAGGTATTGTACAGACCTGCGCATACATTAAGCTTCCAACCAGAGATGCATAAGGAAAGTTTTTCATGGTATTTCGTTCTAGCTCAGTCTTAGGACACATACTTAAGCTGAACTTATCCCCTTTCTGAATAGGAACATCATTGGGATTACATTTTACCATGTTGAATCTTTCTAAGACTTTACTGATATAGACTTTCTGAGACAACCCTAATGTCCTTTGTGATCTGTCTCGAGATATTTCCACCCGGATCACATAGAACGCCTCTCCCATATCTTTCATCTCAAGGTTGTTTGATAGGAAATCTTTAGTTTGACGTAATAGTCCCAAATCACTGCTTGCTATAAGTATGTCATCGACATATAGAACCAAAAATGCAAACTTACTCCCACTGATCTTCAAGTATATACACTAATCAACAGTGTTTTCTTGAGACCCAAAGGAGGTAATGGTATTATGGAACTTAATATACCATTGTTGAGAAGCTGGCTTAAGTCCATAAATGGACTTCTTTAATATACAGACCTTGTCCTCTTTGTCATCAATAATGAAGCCTTCAGGCTGAGCCATGTATACTTCTTCTTCCAAACTCCCATTCAAGAATGCCGTTTTCACATCCATTTGATGTAGCTCTAAATCAAAATGAGCTACAAAAGCTAAAATGATCCGTAATGAATCCTTCTTAGAAACTGGAGAGAAGGTTTCATTATAATCAATGCTTTCTTTCTGATTAAAGCCTTTAGCTACCAGTCTGGCTTTATGTCGTTCAATATTACCTGAGGAGTCGCGCTTGGTCTTAAAGACCCACTTGCAGCCGACAGCCTTATGACCTACTGGTAAATTGACCAACTCCCAGACCTCATTCTTAGCCATAGACTCCATTTCTTTTTTTTTTCACCACCTCCTAGACCTCATTCTTAGCCATAGACTCCATTTCTTCTTTCATGGCATTAATCCATTTATCGGAATCATTACAATTCATAGCTTGTGAAAACGTAACCGGATCATTATCAATACTAATGTCAAATTCACATTATTGTAGATACACATAGTCATCTGAAGTAGTTGGCTTTCTAGGTCTTGTGGACCTTCTTAATACTATTTCAGGGGTTGTATCAACAACTTCAGTGGCAATGTTATCATTCGGGAGTGGAGGGTCATCAACGTTAGGTTCCACAATATTGACTGGGTCAACATGATCATTATGTGGAACATCATCAATTGAAATTGGGGGCAAGGAAGCTGGAATTGCCACCCTAACTTCATTGACTATGACATCCCTTACCTGATCACTCCCACTAACTTCGCCATTCTCAAGGAATTTGGCATTTCCGGTTTCTACAATTCTTGTTCTGTTTGTAGGACAGTAAAACCTATACCCTTTAGACTTTTCTGGATAACCGATAAAGAACCCACTAATGGTTCTTTGATCGAGTTTCCTTTCATGTGGATTATAAATGCGTGCCTCTGCTGGGCATCCCCATACATGCAAATGTTGAAAACTCGGTTTCCACCCTTTCCACAGTTCAAATGGTGTCTTTGAAACTGCCTTACTGGGAACCCGGTTTCCAACATACACAGCAGTCATAAGGGCATGCATCCACAACTTCATGGGTAAGTTGGTATTACTCATCATTGTCCTTACAGCCTCTAATAGGGTTCGATTACGCCTCTCAGCTACATCATTCATCCATGGAGAACCAGAAGTTGTGTACTGAGCGACAATACCCAAACTTTCATGGAGTTTTGCAAAGGGACCAGGATGTTGTCCTGATTCATCATATTTGCCATAATATTCACCACCTCTATCTAACCTTATGATTTTCACTTTCTTTCCCAATTGCCTTTCCACCTCCTTAATGTAAACCTCTAAAGCGTTTACTGATTGAGATTTTTCATGCAAAAGGTAAAGATAACAATAACGTGAATAATCATCGATAAAGGTGATGAAATATTTCTCTCCACTCATGGAGGGAACATCAAATGGACCACAAATGTCTGTATGTATAATTTCTAATAGAGCAGTGCTTCTTGTGGACCCTTTCTTGGTGTGTTTGGTTTGCTTACCTTTAATGCATTCCACACACGTCCCAAAATCCGTAAAATCAAGAGAATGTAACATATTGTTTTTAACCAATATGTTCATTCTTTCTCTTGAAATATGGGCCAAACGTTTATGCCACAAGAAGGAGGAACTTTCATTAGAGCATGTATCTAGCCACCATGTATTAGAAGGAATTTCAACATAATTTGATTCGAAACATACTAAAGCCAAAGGCTTATCCTTCTTTTCGAACCAATTCTTATGGTTTATGCAGTCTTGCTGAAAGTGTCCAGGTTTCTTACAGAAAGAGCAACTTTCCTGCTTCTTAATTTCCTTCTTTATGCCAAATGCAGACGGTTTATCAGAAGGGCTTGACTTAATGCCCTTTCTGTTTCTAAACTTACCTTTAGATTTTCTGCTTACATGATGCACATGATGTGCCTGGGGTAGACCACCATTCTTACTTGAGGCATCAGCCTCATCTTTCTGTTTGATTCTTGCTGCTTCCTGAACCACTTTATTGGTCAATTCATTAACACTCCAAATTTCTTTAACGGTGTTGTAATGAAGGTGAAAAACATCAAACTTATCAGGTAGAGAGTTGATTATAAACTGGGCGAGGAACGGATCCTCAACTTTCTTGCCCAGTTTTCCCAACTTAGCTGCCAGATTCGTCATGTGCAACACATGTTGCTGCATGGTGGTGACATTCTCATTATACTTAGCAGTGGTAAGTTCAGACATAAGCCTTCCAGCTACCGCTTTATTGGTAGTCTGAAAGCGTTCCTTAATGATTTCCATGTACTTACTGGCTGCAGTACAGCCTGTCTCCGAAATGCAGGACTTAATGTTTGGTGGAGTGGTAAGTCGTAAGAACTTTAAGCAAAGACTCTTAAGTTATTGAGAGAGCTTTGCAACGGTACTGCATTATGAACAATGCTCAGAACATTAGGCTTTGAGTTTATCACACAATAGCAATTATGACTAAGACTTGAGACTTAAATGAGTAACTCATAAACATTCATTAAGCAAGTGTAGTATCTGTGGACAACCTACGCATGCTTAATTACATAATCAAGAATACTCTCTTTATTGGGTGTTTTACTTTAATGTTAGGTTACCTGTGGGTAAAACCTTAATACGAGTTATTTCACCCCATTAGATGCTTAGTCGGATATTCACTGCATAATTTGAGTCCACTGTGGTGAACATCAACATAATGTGAATGCCCAATTTAAATACATGATGAGATCTTATCGCGTACGAGATGAATTCACTGTGGTGAATTTCAACACGTCATAATGCGGATGTCTCCTTTAATCAATACTTAAGATATAATTAATATTCAATAAGAATGTATGTTGAGTCGGATATTCACTGCATAATTTGAGTCCACTGTGGTGAACATCAACATAATGTGAATGCCCAATTTAATTACATTAAGAGATCTGATCGCGTACGAGATGAAATCACTGAGCGGGATTCCAACTTGTCATAATGCGAATGTCTCCTTTAATCAATACATAAGATATAATTAACTTTTAATAAAAATGTATGCTTAGTCGGATATTCACTGCATAATTTGAGTCCACTGTGGTGAACATCAACATGATGTGAATGCCCAATTACATTATGAGATCTAATCGCGTACGAGATGAAATCACTGTGGTGAATTTCAACTCATCATAATGCGAAGGTCTCCTTTAAGCATAGTAACATAATATTATGCGAGCATACATGAAAACGAACAATAAGTATTGAAACAGCACGGGAAGACCTCGACCGAGTAAAACATCAGCTCGATCGAGTAGAAAATAAACTTAAACACCTCGATCGAGAACAACTTTAGCTCGATCGAGAAGAAAACAAAGAAGAACCCCTCGATCGAGTACAACTTTAGCTCGATCGAGTACAAGGTAAAACAAGACCCCTCGATCGAGTAAACAATAGCTCGATCGAGCAGGATCAAAATCATAAGGGCTCGATCGAGTAGAGCATTTGCTCGATCGAGCAGAAATAAAAGCATAAGGGCTCGATCGAGTAGAGCATTAGCTCGACCGATCAGAATTATAAACATAAGGGCTCGATCGAGTAGAACATTAGCTCGATCGAGCAACATCATTATTAAACAAGGCATCTCGATCGAGAAAGACTTTAGCACGATCGAGAACAAGGCAAAAAGGAACCACTCGATCGAGTACACCATCAGCTCGATCGAGCAGAAGCAAATCAGAAGAGACTCGATCGAGTAGGCAGTTAGCTCGATCGAGCAGAAGCATAAACAAACCGCCTCGATCGAGTGAGCATTAGCTCGATCGAGTAGGTTAGACAACAGACGGCATTCATACGCATAATAAACATAATAATCATTCAAATCGAATTAGGCAGCGCAAAACATCATCATAAATAATCATCATAAATAAAATAAAACGAAATAATTCGATTAGGCAGCGGAAACGATCATCATAACAGGATACGCTATCAATCATGAGGGTATACAATAAATTATGAATGAATGTTACAACATCATGATTAAAACATTAAATTCATTCATAAAAACATAATTAGAACATTAATCAGAATTACAACTATAATCACAACCATGCTCTGATACCACATGTAAACATAAATTATAGAATCTTGATTAAAGCGATAATTACTGAAAGGTACTTACGTGGTGCAGCCATCAGATCTGATAATAAAGTTACTTGAGAAAGATAAATAATAAACCCTTATTGCTTTGCCTTCTCCTACCTTCCTTATTCTCTAATTCACTTTCTTTCTTGTGTGTTGGTGATATGAATGAATTAGGTTAAAGCACAAACAGGTGTACTTATATAGAGAGGTGGCAGGAGGGGCTTTATGGAATAAGTAGTCAGTTATGTAAATAGCCTGTAACTATTTACCATAATCTACTTAAACTAGGACTCCTAATAAAAACCCGAAACAATATATTTAACCATTATTTAATTAAGGCAACTAATATCAGTAATTAGGTCCACACAATAGAGAATTAAATAATATTAATATAATAATTCTTACAAAAAGATCTTTAGCATTGCGAGGGAAGAAATTTAAAATTATAGAACAGAAAATTAGAGCTCCCTCAAACACGTGAAGCTTGATGGAACATGCAGCTAAATTGAGAGATAAAGACATGGCTAACGGTATAGCTGAGCATAAATCGAGGTCTATCTTTTCATTGAGAGCCGAACACAGTGGAGGACATGCCTTATCATAACAATCACCCGCAAGATCATATTGATGATGTCTAAAAACGCTATCAATTCAAGCGATAAAGGAAACAATATTTATTTAATCAATGTTTAAATATCAAATACATGTCCTCAAAACATACGGCATACCGTCTGACCAATAATCCAAAGTTAAGAGTATTAAACTAATAGAAACTAAACAATGTTTATGACTCCAACTACTCGGCGGAAGCTAAGACACGACGCAGTGATCCCATCCTCGATTCCAATGAAACTCTATCGATTACCTGCAATCACCTGCTCACCATCCCCAATGGATCACAGGAGTTTTGTAAAACAGTAAAGGGGTCAGTATTTGCATATACCGACCAACGTACACGATAAGCACATGGGACAGAGAAACCAGAGGGCCACCGCAGCGGACACCTCAGTAGACTCAAGTTACCATCCCTGCTCTACAAAAACCACCAATTGACCCTGGACCGCAGCCACAGGCGTCGAAAGCTCCTCTCACCGCAGCGAGAGAACTCGAACATTAATGTGCACATCCCCCACGTGGCGAGATAACCACGGGGGCGAACTCGGGGTGTGATCCGTCTCCCAACGGAATCACCAAACCGGTGACCATAGTAACCATAGTAACATCTCCAAACACCAACCCGAACTCCATCAACACCATCATCAATCACATATCACGAATCATATAATCTCATAACATCAATTAGCAACACAATTACTGAGTAGGGAAACCCTACCTTATTGAAAATCCGCTTTAATCAAACAAGCAATCAGAAGCGTTCCTTTAAGAAGTCTCCTCCTAAACAATCAATATTCATACAATCAATAACAATCTTTCCCTTTCCTCTAATCCAATTAGGGTTACAAATACTATGTAAACAATTCACAAACATGAATACTTACCAAAGTAATCAACCAAAGCAGTGAAAGATTGGATCCGACACGAGATGATCAAAGGTGTTCTTGAGGAATTATAGAGACTTTGAGAGACTAGGGTTTGTCATTATGAAAGCGTAAACTGAATTATGAAAAATAATTCCTCTTATTAACCCTTAATCAACCATCTGACTTAATCCCGAAATCCGTCGTACTCGGTCGAGTACAACATGTGCTCGGTCAAGTACGACTTACTCGGTCGAGTGCCAATCTCACTCGGCCGAGTACGCAAGAACAGAATACTGTTTCAACCATCAGCCAATTTCACTCGGTCGAGTAACCTCTACTCCGCCGAGTGCGCAACCCACTCGGTCGAGTAAGCCATACTCGGCCGAGTCCCCAGTACATAGAAATACGGAGTATTACAATGGATCTTACCAAGAAGGTGATAATATATCCGGGTAAGAGCAATATGCAGCTCAACATCATTATCCACAAAATTATTACTATCATGGATGAAACCAAAGCATTGAAGAAACTCTTACCTAAAGCCGAAATCACTGATCAATGATTTAAAGCAATTGATAAAGAGAGCTTAACAACTAGAAACCGTTAACAAACTAAAAAGCAAACAAAATACTTAAGGACGAAGATAAAGAGATGTGGGTCATAAACAAGAAACAATGAAGAAACCTACTACATACAACATGATGAAAAGTCTTAACCATGAAGAAACCTACTATAGTTAGATCACCACCACCGGAATAGTCTTAACCATGGAAAAGACTAAGACCGATAAGCCACCACCGGAAACAAACTGAAGCATAAGACCTCCAAAATTCACAAATTAATCGGGAACTATTCCAACAATCTAGAAAGCCAACTTCGAAATGCGACCATCATGAATCAAACTGAACTAAAGCAGAATAAACTCAGTCGAAACACAATCAAAGTAATAATAAGACTGGAGTCGTAGCTTGAAGCTACCAAAGAAAGACCTAGAGAAAGAAAACAAATGAAATCAACGGAAGAAAATTCTATAGGACTGAGTTAATCACTTAAGGAAGCTAAAAGATATAGAAGATAGAAAACATCTTGAAAAAGGTCATTGTAAATTGAAGACAATGGAAATGAAGAAGGAATTTAAACAAACGCGTCCACAAAACACCAGATACCCGGAAAATCAAACCGATTCTGGAAAAAAAGGCGTACCGAGATAGAGATAGAACAATATCGAGCGAAGGGAAGGTGGTTATAAACGGCTAAAGAAGCTTCCATAGACAAGTATCATGTTCTCTAGAGATCGGCCAAGGGACGGACACATCTTTAGGGGTATCGGGGAGGAGCTGGGTTGGGTGGGATAGGGGTGGGGGTGGGGGTGGGGGTTGGGGGTGGGGGAGCACATGGGTTTCTTCAAGGCGAAGGTAGGTTTATGAGAAAATGTTATCTCTCTGGAATTTTAGTCCCTCCATTATCTTATTTTTAGGAGTATGACTTATAAAAATTTAGACAGAGTTTGTGTAATACTAGAGGATTTGAGGACATCTACTCGGTTAGGCCACTCCGCCGAGTGAGATAAATCACTAGAGTTTTTTCATTGCTCGGCCGAGTGAGGTGGCTGCTTAGTTGAGTTTAGGGAAACCTGGTCGAATGTGGGTCACTCGATCGATTGGAAGATTATTTGATCGAGTGGACATGTGCTTCGGTCTTTGTGGATGACCCTGTACGTTTTTACTTGATCGAGTGAGTTATCTACTCGGTCTAGTTGAGTCAGTCAAAAAGTAAGTTACTCGACCGAGTGAGGTCGGGTTTCAGCGAAAACTCTGTTTTTCGCAAATCGGGATTATCTTATATAATTAGATTCTAATTTACTCTTAATCTTTCATTGTTCTTTTTAACATAAAACATATCTAAAACGCTCTAAGTACTCCGTAATTACCCTCTAGTCACTTCTTAATCTTGCTTTGGATTTGTTGAGAAGATCAATCTTTTAGATCTTTTTTTCATCTTTTCCTATCTAGGAAGTCATCTGCATCTCTAATCTTATGATTTTCACTAATCATATTTTAATCTAGGTTTTGAGTAATTAGTTTAATTATGTTAGTTAGTTTGATTTTAGAATTAAGGAATTAATCGTATTAAGCTGATTTATATTGAATAGGTTATAATATTATATTGATGAGATTGAGTTAGATTATTGTTACTAAAATATAATTTGGGGGAATTTGATGTAGATGATGTTGATTATCATATAAATTGTGGAAAACAGATATAGATTATAAATTGTTGATTATTTAGTATATAATTTGGGTAAGTTGACCTAGGTTATGGTTTATTGACTTGTTAGTGTAGGTATTGGGGGAAACTAGTAGTAATTTGTATTATTGTGATACTGTAGGTGGAAACTTCGTAGAGGAAGACTTCTAGCTTCTTGTTGAGCTTTGATTGTGAAATTGTTATTTGCTAAGGTAGGATTTTCCTGATCGGTTTATGCGTATGTGATTGATTGATGTGTATTGTGATATGGTTGTGACTTGTTGATTGGAGTTTGGGTGTGATGATGTGATTGTGATATTGTTGGCGGTTGGAGGTGGTTTGTTATATAGACCGGTTACGTGAAACCAGCTCCATAGACTATGTGGGTCGCTCCTCGTGGTTCCCGCCATGGGGGAGGCAATGCACGTGGTGATGACCTGGGTCTGGGAGTGACCTGCTACGGTATGGCCCATTTTGTCTACGGCATGCTCTTGACATGACCGTGTACTTGTTTATGGCACCGCGATTGGTGGTTCGGTGCACTTATTGATAGCATTGGGGTGCGCTCTTGATAGCGTCAGATATGTGTAATGATGATATTGATTGCATATGATGTTGATTATGTTCATGTAAAAGGACCATGTATGTTTTATATTATTACAGTGATCCATTTGACATTTCCGGCAAATGATGAGTAGGTGTCGAGCACGAATAATTAATGATTGATGGACTATGCTCGGGCTTGGAAGCGGTTCACATTCTTAGTTTTTGTCTAGATGATTTGGACTTGTAGTTTTGGACTTGTTCCCATTTGTACTTGTTTATTTGTAGTTGTATTTACTATTTTAGCTTATGTTAACCTTGTTACCTTGACACTTCTTTGAAACTATGCATTAAATTGTTTTGAGACTCGTGTTGATGCGTACCAACTCGGGAAACCGAGGCCGTGACACTTCCTCCTTAATTATCTGGAAAGGTCTTGCCTATAGGTTTCCTGAAAAGGTGGGGTGTTACAGTTATACAACTGAGAGTTTAATTTAGATCTCAAATAAAAGGTGGGGTGTTACAGTCTATAACATTGCCAAGTTTCACATTTAAAATGATGAATTACCAATAATGCACTACATAAACACTTCATATATACTACCACGAATATGCATATATCCTCATAAAAGAAATTCAAACAAAGAACATAAGGTTCAATATTTATCAATTGCGATTTGCAAACATAATGACAAATTCCTAAGCTTGTAATCACACTCCACATCTTTCCTTTAGCCTTCTCTTCAATTCCATCCTATATACATAAATCACAAAAATTAACCATGTTAGCTAAAAAATATCATAAATGTAAATGCTCATAAGTCACTCAATTTGAAGTAATCAAGATACCAATGATTTCTTTTTGTCATTACCATTGTAAGTAATTAATTTTAATGGATATATATATATTTATATTAGGAAGTTTACCACATGAGTTGTTTGTCAAGGGTTGAAGAGGACAACAAGCCTCTATTTTCCTCAGCTCTTCGTAGTAAGTAAGGAATGACTTCATCAACTGGACCAAAAGTCAAGTATTTGCTTACTTGAAACCCAGCATTTGCAAGACCATATGAAAATGCCTCCGACATTCCATATAGTTGCGCAAACTGCAACCTCTCACTCTTTTCTTCTATCCCTAATTCCCTCGCTTTCGTCGCTGCCAATTTCCCTATATTACGAGTTATGAAAGCATAATGAGTGTCTAAACTTAGTGATCGATCATGAAATTGTCCTAATTCGCCATTATTGGTAACTAAATTGCTAACAAGCGTATGTGAAACGCTATATTACTATTTTTTGGTGTAAAGAGGACATTGTCTTTATTCGTTATGCTTTACTAGTTTGAAACGCTATGTTACATAAAATACAATGTTAGGACATATACCTGAATCGACATTATGGGTAGCAAGAACCACGGCCCCAGACCCGTCCGCAATCTTATCAATCATAAAAGAAGCACAATCATTGTAACAATTGTGAGTATCTTGAATAGTGTTGTGAATAGGAGAGTTAAACCCTAAGGAATTAGCCAACTTGGTTTCACTTGACATGTAAGCTCCTCTTACAAGCTTAAACCCTAAAGGCAAACCCATCTTTTCAGCTGCATTTGTTGTCATTAACAATCTCTCATTTGCATCCTTCAAATAAGCTTGAATTGTGCCATAAACAATTGGATTTTTTCCCAATTTGTTGAACTTTATGGCAGAGTTATATGTTAAGTAATCGATACCCGGTTGAATTTTGGTGTCCTCAGCATCAACTGCTAATGGTACATTAAGCTCTAAGCATCTTTGACAAAGCTTAGTTAATCTCTCATGGGCTAATTCAAGGTCTTTCTCTTCTTGTCGGGTTAGTGATTCGGGTTTTGTTAGTGTGTGGTATAAAGGGCTTGAATCGGACAAAATTGGTAATGAGTTTTGTTTCCATGGAAGGTGAAAAGAAGGATCTTGTTTCTCCCATCTTAGCAAATCACTCAACCTCTCTAACAAAGGCATTGGACAAATTGCACTTATCTTCACAATCACAAAGCTTATCTGCAAAACAAAACAGTGTAACAACTTCAATTAGCTAAATTTAGAGGTGATGGTAAAATAAATTAAGATAGGCGAAATCTTAGCACATGGGCATGTAATTTTGGCGTATTTCATGATCTCGATTTTGCTTATGATTTCCGCTTAGTCTCCAATTCTCCGTGCAAACTGTCACGTCTTCGTTTGAGCACAATCCATTTTCACGAACCAAGGAGTTAATCGGAAACAATTTCTCTTCAAGTGAACGATTGTTGATTAGTAGTCCAAAGAAGCCATCGTTTCGCAATGTGGGTCCCTCCGTCGAGTAGATTTGTTCCGATTTGTACTCTTCACAATGTTATACGTACCACAATAGTCCATACAAATAGCTTAGAGTGACCCGAGATTTTGATCGTACTCCTACAAATTCATACCAAACCAAACCAAGTACGAAGTACCATACAAATTTTCTAAGTAATTTCTAGCCAACAAAAATGCTGGATTATCAATGGGTAATATCGAGTTTCATACGACACTTATAATCCTTAACATTATTAAAAATAAAATGTTAGCTACACGGGTAGTCTACCCGTTATCACCCGAAAGTGCACATGAATATTCATCATGATCATAATTACACCCAAAACTAGGAGCAGAGCCAGAATTTGACTTCAAGGACGACAATAAATGATTGAGTAACTAGATAAATTAAAATTAAGAATCATAATTTTACTAAAATTCCAGATTTATTTCAGTACTAATGAGTTCGCCCCTAGTCGTCCCCCTAGCTCTACCACAGGCCATAACGAAAAAAGTCCATAACAAAAACAAATAATTAAAAAAGTACTTCAAATTAATAAAAGAAATAAAGAAATAATACAAAAACACAAATGTTAAAAATTTAATTACAAAAATTCAAACTTACCGAAGATGGAGCAAAAATGTTGGTGGATTCAATGGTGTTGAACAAAGTTTGATAATTGTTGTCACAAGAATGATTATCAAAAGCATGTTCTAACCCATAATTTAACATCCCTTTTAATCCAGCTTCCCATAATTTTCCAACCATTTTACTTGTTTCCAACAAATTTTTTCCTGCAACAAATTGTTCATAAAAACTATGTTTAACGGTACCAAGTATCGCCTGTCGAAAACCCGGAATTTCCATCAATTTTGAACGCATAACCCATATACCCATTTCAACAACAGGGTCCATTGATGCCATTTTAAGATTAATTGTTGATTTCAACAATTTTGTGTTTGAAAATGTTGAAAATAATTTGTTGGTATCATTAAAATTCAATATTGGGCTTGAAGAAGGATGAAATGCTTCTGTTTTCGACGGGTTCGTGTTATGCAAGTCGGGTTTTTCGTCGAAATTGAAGGGTATTATGGGTATGGATGAAGGTGTAGAGCTCAATTGCCTTGTTATTTGATGGAAATTTCGGAAAAGCTTTGGTGTAACTTTGATGGCCATAAAATTGTTGAAATTCCTCTGTTTTTTGCCCTGTTTTACTCTGGTTTTTAAAAATGGTGAAGAAATTTTAAAAGGATATTTTTATTTTTTGGAATTTTGAAGCGAGATAAAATGAAGAAGAAAAAAGGGTGTTATATAGAAGAGAAAAATTACAGTTTTACTGTAAGAGATGATAGAGAGTTACTAATATTTATGGAATTATATGATTATATGATATTATATACGTAGTATTATTAATAAGATCAATGATTGGTACTAAAGAGAGCACAATGCAGGAGTAATTTGAGTTTGAGGCTTGTCAACTTGAAATGGAGCTGACTAGTTGATCATGATAATGTCATAATACTATTTACAACTTGGATCTTGCAACTTGAATTGAAATTATTAAGAATCAAAGTGATTTACGAGTGTGCTATCATTTAAAATTTGATTTGAGAATGTATTGAAATAATTTAAATCGAATATTATACGGATCTTGATATGTAATATTGACAGATAATTCTGATCCCGTGACAAACGATAGAAAAAAACAATTGTTATAAGATGTGAAATTCGAGTACGTCTTACCAAACGAGCATATGTACTACTCCGTATATGTTTTAATCATGAAGTTATGTGAGTAAATTGAATAAAACTTGTTTAGACTGTCACATCAAACTGAGGTGAAATAAATAATAATAACCTGTTTAAAAAATGTAGGTAATCACACACTTATAAAAGAAATACTGTTTGACATGGAAAGCCTTGTATAATGCTAATCAGAAGTGATGACCTAAAATCGATCAAACAAATATAGTTTTTGCTTTCGCTGTGATAGACTGATAGTTATAGTACATTTTCTTTTGAGTAACATGGACATATGCTGTGGATACAGACATGAAACTTTGTCGCATAAATAATACAGTGTGCACGTCTACTTGACCATGCAAGTTAACAACCGTATAATTTTATAATTTCATGCATGTGGTGCTGACTAACAAGTGCTTAGGATTTCTTTTTTTTCCTTTTTTTTTTTTTTTTTTTGCAACGGTAAAAGATAAGGCCACTACATGTGCATAGCATGCTTAGCTAGGCAATGAGCTACCTTGTTAATATTGAATGAGGAATGAAACTAAATTTTAGACAGTGAAATAAAAGCCTGATTCGACGAATGTCTTCAAGGATTTCATGAATATCGTGAGGATCCTCATAGCATCCGTAAATCGGTAAAAGCAGTTGGAGACAGTCTGGACATGGGCATGGGCGAGGCCATGCATTACTATGGTGATGCACTTGCTACACCATTAATAGAAAAGTTAATGTGAAAATTTTTACATGCTACACCATTATTTAATTCATAAATAGACAAATTAATGCTTAGTTTCTTTGACCTTATATTAATTCCCAAAGTAAACAATTATTACGCAGTTAGGAGCAGTGTTCTTTAGTCCATTAATCCTCCTATAAATTGTATATAAAACACCAATTCTCAAAAAGATAATGAATAATGTAAAGAGCCTAATAAAAGCAAAACAGTCTAATTATTATCTCTTTTTTATTTGAAAATTTACATTATGGTTGTCTAGGTAGCACAAAAACGGACACGGACACGTGATACGGCATCCTGTGAAATTTAGGACACGTGACACGTTATTTAAATTTACTAAAATATATAATTTATAGTTATAAATAAGACACGATTTTATTTTTGTATTAGTATTTGATATTAAATGTAAATAATTGAATGTAAAATTTGACTTTGATTATAATTCATTCTCATTTCCCACCTAAACCCATCTACTAATCAATCTTTTTTAGTCTTTGGACCTTTCAATCCTTGTTTATAAGTGTCCGTAGGTCTATGTGTCGGACAGGGGAACTCTAGCTAGGAAACGTGTATGTGCTACCTAGATAGTAGTAGACTAGTATTGCAATCAATTGAGAGCTTTTAAAACAGTTTCTGGAATTGGCATCTGAGTTCTTAGCCAAGGAATTTTTAGATTAGTTTTCACGTTGTTTTTTATGGTTCATTTTCCTTGATAATTTTTTTAAGTTATTATTTCCTCTCTTCTTTGAGTTTCTTAATTTTCTTCTCAATTATTCGACATTTTTTATCAACAAATGAGTTAAATTCTTATTTAAGTATATCTTCATCAAAAGGAAAATTATAAAATTATAAAATTTGTCAATATTTAAGAGAGTACACTGATCAAAATTATATATGTGTTGCGTTTAAGACAACCATATCGAAAAATATAATTTTTCAATAATAGACATAATTCCGCTACACCATTACAGAATTCCTGGCCTCGCCCCTGGACATGGGCATGATAGTGCTTAGGATTTCGACTTGCCAATTATGGGCATGACGTTGCGTCAATGATACTCGACGGCTCAAATTTAGTTAAATCAAATACCTACTGGCTACTGTCATCCTAGGTAGCACCAAAACGGACACGGACACGGACACGGACACGGACACGACACGGACACGTGATACGGCATCTCGTGAAATTTAGGACACGGGACACGGCATTTAAATTTAATAAAATATATATTTTATAGATATAAATAACATACAATTTTATTTTTGTATTAATATTTGATATTAAATGTAAATAATTGAGTGTAATACTCGACTTTAATTATAATTTATTCGCATTTCCCACCCAAACTCATCTTTTAATCCATTTTCCCACCCAAACTCATCTTCTAATCAACCTTTTCTAGTCTTTCAATCTCACATTCCTTGTTTATAGGTGTCCGTGTGTCCGTGTGTCCGACACGGTGTCCGACACGGGACGGCTGGTTAGGAGAAGTGTCCGTGCTACCTAGCTGTCATCTATAAAACTATGTTATCTTACCATCTGGAGGATACCATTATCTGCTAGTTTTATAAGGACCTTGGTTTCAATTCATTCGATCATCAGTAGTTTTCGCTTAAGACGGATTCCGGTCGTAAACTTAAGATAGGTTTACTATAAGGTGGTGTTATAGACAAAACTTTTGATATTTTCAAGATGAAAAGTAGGGTGATTTGGTGCTTGAAGACGAATAGTATCCGTCTTAAATGAGAATTTATGTTCGATCATATCCGTGTTAAATGTAAAACGGTTTAAAGCGCTATCAGATAAATAGGAGCGATAAGAATTTGTCATTCCGATAATTCTAGGCAAATACAGAGTTTATGTTAGGTGGCACCGGAGCGGATACATACAAAAAACAATCAGAAAACGTGCACGTGATACGTCATTCCATAAAATTTAGGACACGAGATATATTATTTGAATTTAATAATAAATTTTATGGTATAAAAATACGGTTTTATTTTTATAAAATTGTTTTAAATATTGACCTTGAATATAAATCATTTTCATTTTTCCACTTAAACCGACCATGTAATCAATCTATTTCAACCTCTCATTCATCGTCTAAAGAATTGACCCGTCTTGCCTCCCACTTGCTCTATGTGAGGGAGAATTGACCCGCCTTAAGCATAAGACGGGTCGACCCGTCTTAAATGAGACTTGTTGATAACTTGAGTTTTTCTTATTCATTTAGTAATTAGAGCCATAGAGGATTCTTTTAGTATATAAAGGATTTTACCCAAATTAATGAGAGCTTGAAATCTGTTTTCTTAAAACCTCATGCTCTAACGTCAGCTATAAGAGGGTCTTCTTTAATATATATAGAGGCAAGTTCTAATGAGTCCACCTTCAAAATTGAGTCCATGAGTCCTAATCTTGGTCATTGGATGAAGAGGATGGAGGGATAAGATTAGAACAAGAGGGAGGGCCAAGATTAAAAGAAAAATGGATGGACAAGATTAGAATAAAATGAAGGGACAAGATTAGAACAAAATGAGTGGGTTTTATTGACTTCCACCTACATTACGAGTGTAACTTCAACCATTATTTTTGTAACTTCAAGCTAAAATGTGATTTTGACTATATAAATTTGAATTTATGTAACTTTAAACAAGTTTATGTGATTTAAAACTTTTTATGAGTATAACTTCAGTCATTACGAGTGTAATTTTAACTTTTTTTGGTGTAACTTTAAACCAAAATGTGATTTCGACTATATAAATTTGAATTTATGTAAGTTTAAGATAAGTTTATATGATTTTTGCCTTTTTATGAGGCTAACTTTAGTCATTAAGAGTGTAACTTCAACCATTATTTTTGTAACTTTAAACTAAAATGTGATTTCAACTCTATAAATTTGAATTTATATAATTTTAAAACAAATTTATGTGATTTAAATTTTTTTATGAGTATAAATTCAATTCTTAATTGTGTAACTTTAAGTCAAAATATGATTTAATTTTAACATTTTTATAAGTGTAAGGTCCTGTTCTTTTGGGCTGAATAGGAGCTGAACTGAACTGAACTGAACTTATAGGAGCTGAACTGAACTGAACATATAGGAGCTGAACTGAACTGAACTTATAAGAGCTGAACTGAACTTATAGGAGCTGAACTGAACTGAACTAAACTTATAGGATCTGAACTTTTCTGAACTTAATTTTACTTAATTGAATAGAATTTATAGAATCTAAAATTTACTAAACTGAACTTTATTACATAACGTAAGATAATAACATAATTCCAATTTATATACATTGGTTTGTTCAAATAGACTACTACGTTGACATCATCTTTATCTGTAACTTTATCTTTTGGAAAGGACTGTCATAAAAAAAAGTATACTCTAAAACATAAGGTAAGATAATAACATAATTCCGATTTATGTACATTGGTTTGTTCAAATAGATTACTACGTTTACATTACGATAAAAAAAATAAATCACATATTACATCGTTTTCTAACCATCTATTTCCATATCATCATCTTCCTCATCACTTTCTTCTTTATCTTCACTATCACTCGTAACAACGAATCTATTGCCTCGCCAAATGTTTTTTACTATCTTGTTTCGTACCTTTAACATGGTTTTTTTCCGCTTATCATCAAACATGCCCAAATCTACTGTTCCTTGAATATTCACGTCATGTTGTATAATAGGTATTCCAAGAGTATGCATCCTTATAAAATTATGGAGTGTGAATGTATAAAACAATAATAGACATTTGATACTTTTGTGACATTCGGGGCATATTTTTTAACACCCACCTTTTTTTCAATTGACCAAATGTCATTCCACTAATTAATGTCAAATGTTTTTATATCGGTTTTCATAAATAATATATTCCGTATAACTTTTCTGAACTTAATTTGTAAGAATTGAATTTTTCTGAACTGAACTTATAAGAGCTGAACTGAACTTATAGGAGCTAAACTGAACTGAACTTATAGGAGCTGAACTGAACTGAACTTATAGGAACTGAACTTATAGGAGCTGAACTGAACTTATAGGAGCTGAACTGAACTTAAAGGGGCTGAGTTTAAGTCCAAAAGAACAGGGCCTAACTTTAACCTTTAGTGAAACTTTATTTATTAATTGTGTAACTTTAGTCAATTATAGTGTAACTTTATACTAAAGTGAGATTTAATATATTAATTTGAATTTTTTAAGACATGTTTAGGTAACTTTAGTCTTTTCTAGTGTAATTTCATTCCTTACTAATATAACTTTAGTCATTAATAGAGTAACTTCAGTTATTAATAGGGTAACTTTAGTCCATAATTGTGCAACTTTAGTACATAATTGTGCAACTTTTGTACATAATGATGCAACTTTTGTACATAATGATGTAACTTTAGATCTGGAAAATAAATATATATACAAAAATGAGATCTTACATAAAAATAAGTGAATCGGAAAAATAAAAAAAAAAGATCGGGAAAAAAAACATATATAAAAAAAAATGAGATCTGGAAAAAAAAAACATAAATAAAAAAAGGGAGATCTTAAATAAAAATAAAAAACATGAAAAACAAAAAACATGAAAAACAAAAAACAAGATCTGAAATGGTGATGATGTTTTTTTTACCCTTTTTTTTCAGATTTAAAACGAGATTCAAGAAAACAGACGAAAAGTGTAATGTTACAAATCTGAAGAAAAAAAAAAGAGAAGATTTAAAGTTATTTATTGGGTTTTCAGATCTAAGTGTGATGGTAGAAATCTGAAAATAGTAGATCTAAAAAGTTTATTTATTCGGTTTTTGAAATTAATAATCATTTTAGTAGAATTAAAGACAAGGAAAACGAAAAAAAATCTGAAAAAGAAAAAAACAATAACCCACCAACCACCAAAACACAACCCAATAAATCTGAAAAAAGAAAAAGAAGAAGAGTAGGAGAGGCGGCAGAGAGGCGGCATAGGGGCGGCAGAGGGGCGGCAGAGAGGCGGGAGAGGGGCGGCGGCGGAAGGAGGAATGTCGAGAGGAGGACGGTGGAGGAGAGGAGGACGAAGGTGGAGAGAAGGAGAAATGTCGAGAAAGAGGCGGGAGAGGGGCGGCGACGGAAGGAGGAATGCCGAGAAGAGGACGGTGGACGGAGGAGGAGGACGGTGGACGTGGCGGCGGGTGAAGGTGGTGGTGATGTCCGGTGAGGATGAGTGTTTTTTTTTTGAGAGTATGGTAGAGAGAGAAGGGAGGTAGAAAGAGAAAGGGTGGATATGAAAATGAGAAAAGTGAGTGAAGAAATGGTATATATATTAGGGTTTGAATGGATTAGATTGTGTGTTTCTCACAATCTTGACCATCCATTTTGTTTTAATCTTAGCCCTTCATCATCTTGATGTAAAGGCTTAGATTAGGACTCAAAAGGAAGGGGAGAACTCATTTGAACTTACTTCTATATATATATATATATATATATATATATATATATATATAGAGGCAAGTTCCGGTGAGTCCAGTCATATATTTGAGTCCGTGAGTCCTAATAATAGTCGTCCGATCTAAAAAAATGGAGCGCTGAGATTAAACCACGTAGGTACCAAAAGCCAACATACAAAAGACGCTCACCTCCACACAAATTATTCTTTTTTTCTCTCTCCAAAAATTTACCAAAAACAATGACAACCTGTACACACAAATCTCACATAATCTTATCTAAGTTTTGGAAAAAATATGCAAAACGCGATCAATTTCTGTTGATTTCAACTAGATTTTGACTTTCTTGATTAATTAGTTCACTAAATTGAATAATCTCACTCACTTCTCTCCAAAATCATTCAGGTACATTCGTTTCTTTTCTTTTTAGTTTCTGCGATTTTAATGTAATTTATGTATTATTAAATTGATCATGAATGTTAGATTTTGTTTGAAATTATTGTGTGTATGATGATTTACACGAATTTAGGAGGATTAAATCAAAATTATCGAACAAATTCTTGAGTAATTTGTGGTACTTTTGATGTTCTTGCTTTAAATTTCTAATTATCTCAGATCTACATGATTTTCAGTGCTTTTTATGATTATATCGACATATTGAACTAATTACTATCATCTATTGTATTTGTAATTGTTTATTAGATTATTTGTTTGATTAATTGCGAAAATTAGGGTTTATAATTGTTTTAATTCTGAAAATTAGGGTTTAATAATGTTTAATTGTGAAAATTAGGATCTTGTATTATAGAATTGAATTTGTCTGACATTGCTGTTGAAAAATTATCGTTAGCGTTCAGTTCATGAGAAATGTCAGTATAGGTGGCTATGATAATGAAAAAACCTTGTGATAATGTTTTTTGTATGATCTGATATTGAATATGATGATTATTGGTACTTATCCTCATAATTTGTGACGTTGCTTATAAAAATCACAAAATTGAACTAATTATGTATAATTAATTCAAGTTTTTAATTGTTTATTAGATGTTTTTATGTTTAATTGTGAAATCTTGGGTTGGCCGAACTATATTGTTGTTTGTATTTCCCTTGTCTTAACGATGCTACTAAGATGATGTTTTTTCCCCTTTTTGCAGATTTTTCGCTTGCGGAGTTTGGTTGAGACTTGAGAGTTTATGTGCATGCTGAAGAAATTCATAGTACATCATCAACTGAGCAAAGCATCATTTTTTTTAGTCATTTCTCTTAAAGACAAATACTTATTCCTAATATCGTTCCAAGCGGTTATAATTTGTATTCTTTCTCCATTTTGATAGCACTGTATTAATCTTATAATGACGATGACAAAGGAAAACAAAGAATAAATTACGACAACAATGACGATGACGATGACGATGATGGACAAGAGCTAAAGACACAGAAAAACAATACAAGAGTGTTGCAAGTACTACGGGTACAATAGAGGTCGAGGTAGAGGTAGAGGTAGAGGAAGGACTAAAATTACTAGAATATGTTGATAGGAAATTTTAATTGAAAATGAATTGATGTAATGCTCGTAGGATAAGTAGTCTACTGTAGGTGGCATAAATTAGTTTTGCTGCTGATATTTTGTGATATTGTTTAAGAGCAATAATGATATTGTGTCATGTATGTTGTGATATTATTTCTCGAACATCTTATATGTACAGAATCTTTATAAATGTGATATTGTTATTGTTAAAGTGTGATATTGTTGTAAGTGAAGTGTGATATTCTTTGTCGTTAAGGGTTCTAGTATTTCATTATCAACATGCTAAAAAAGTCAGCCTATATTATTGTGACACTAACTGGAAAATGGTGATATTGTTAATGGCACCATGTGATATTGTTAATCCAATTGTGTGATATTGTTTAGTAATGGTAGTGATATTGTTTTTTAATATCACAAAACTGAATAAGTGAAAACGGTCTTTATAACTGTGATATTTTTTAGGGTGAAGTGTGATATTCTTTGGTAATGGTTGTGATACTTCATTATACATGGTGATATTGTTAATCACAACGTGTGCGTAACGTGTAGCATTGTTTCTAATAAAGTGTGAAACTTATAAAGATATATTGGTTATTAAAAAGTGCGATAAACAAAATACAAATGACAAATCTTGATAATACTATGATATTGCAATTGAGATACTCTGATAGTGTTCTAACAAGGCGTAAAAATTTTATCAAAATTATAAGAGTAACATAGTCCTAACCAAAAATGTAGAAAGAATACAAAAATATAACCGCTTTTGAACGATATTAAAAATAAAGAATTTGTCTTTATAAGAGAAATAACTTAAAAAAATGGTTTGCTCAGTTATAGACTTCTTCAGCATGTACTATAGACTTCTTCAGCATGCACATATACTCTCAGCCAACCTAAGCAAGCGAAGAAATCTGCAAAAATATGGAAAAAAAAAGAACAAAACATCATCTTAGTATCATTTTTATGATAAAAGGACATAAAAATATAAAAATAATTAATGTTAACTAAACGATTATTTACCTAATTTTACATTATTTAGGTTGTGATACTGTCAAGGATAACATGTGATACTAATTTTAATTAATTAATTAGGTAAACTTTCATGTTTGCTGTAAATTTCAGACTGTGATATTGTTGAGAACGACATGTGATACTAATTGAGATTAATTAGGTAAATCGAAAAATTATTTAGAAAAGGGAAAACATCGTAGGAAATTCATACGTGAATGAAAACTTGATAAAAAATACATCAATTAAAACAACATAGGAATATTGATGCGAAAATAGAAATAAAAAAAAGATATAATAGTGATAAATAAATCAAACAAAAATAGATGATAACAATAACTCAATTAAAATGACAAAACATGATAACAATGCATCAATTAAAACGAAATAATTAAAAATAATGATAAAAACATACAAAATGCATATAATTCAAACTGAATATTTATAATAACAAGGACAATGAATAATACCTGACATCGTAAATGCTAGAAGTGATGAAGAAAATCAATTGTTTAGCTTGATTGAGAACACAAATAATGAAAGGAGAAGATTAGGTCATGAGTTTCATAGAAGATCTGGGAAAAAAAAAAGATGAGTGCGCAAGAGAGAGAGTAGAGAGAGAAAGTGAATGGATTATAATGACTGAATGTTATGGCTTTGAGGGTATTTATAATAAGTTGTTAAATGACTGCAATACCCTTACTAATCCGCGCAAATCTCAGCCTTTGATCTCTTTGATCTGACAGTTGATATTAGGACTCATGGACTCAAATAAATGTGGTGGACTCACATGATCCTAATTCTATATATATATATATATAGTAGAGATAATGTGAGTCCATCTAATAACATTGAATTCATGAGTCCTCATGCAAGCCATTGGATTAAGAAAATGAAGGGCTAGGATTAAAGCAAGATGAATGGCCAAAATTGTGAGACACACACAATCACTCCCTATAAGACCCTAAAAATAAATACCCCCTCTCATCCATTTTCTTTCATTTTCACATAATATCAATCTCTCTCTACCTCCCTTATCTCTCCTTAATCCTCTAAAAAAACAAAAATAACCCTCATCTCCTTACTTACCACCACCACCAAACACACCATCACCGAATACACCACCCCACGCACCACCTCCTTTCCGCCACCGCCTATCTGCCCCACTCACCACCGCCACCGGCTACACCCGCCGGCCACCCCGCCAGTACCCTTCTTTCCTCGCCGTCCAGATAGCCGCGCACCACCGTCCACCTCCTGTCTCGCTGTCGCGCACCACCACCGACGGCCACCCTTGCCGCAACCTGACACCATTTCCGGCCACCACTTTACTTCCTCTTCTCTCCTCTTTCCGGCCACCACTCGACAAGACCAACTCAGATTTGGAAAAAGTAAATTACTACCATCACCTCCATTTCAGATTTGAAAAAAAAGAAGAAAAAAAAAAACACCCCCATTTCAAATCTGAAAAAAATAAGACAAAAAAATAAAACTACCACAACCACACCACTTTCTAGATCTACATTTTAATTTTCCGTTCTATTATACTTATAAGCACTGAAGTTATCCTAATAAGGATTAAAAATACTTTGTTTCTTTCCGGATTTATTTTTGATATTTTTTTTACTCATGATATATTTTTTTTTATTATTGGTGGTTGAAGTTACACCATTATTAGCTAAAGTTACACTATTATTGCCTTATTGGTTAAAGTGTTCTTTTATATTATTTTACTTTCTAGATTTACTTCTTTTTTTTAATTATATCTTGATTTTTTTATGGTATTTTATTTTTCAGAATCTGTATTTTTTGTTAGGTTGTTTTTGGATTTTTAAAATTTTTAAAATTTCTTATGTTTTTTTTATTGTAATTTTAGATCTTGTTTTTTTTATAAATTAGTTAAACAATTAAGGAATGAAGTTACGAGTACTGAAGTTACACTGTTGAGTACTGAAGTTACACTGTTAAGGACTGAACTTATAGTTAAGTATTGAAGTTAAACTATTAAGAATTGAAGTTACTCTTTCAAGACTTGAAGTGACACTTTTAAGGCTTAAAGTTACACTTTCAAAGACTAAAATTACACTATTAAATATTGAAATTACACTAGTAAGAACTAAAATTACCTAAACTTGTCTCAAAGTTACATGAATTAAAATTAAAATATTCCATATAAATCACTGAAAATACCCAAAAAACGACTAAAGTTACTTAAACATGTCTTAAAGTTACACATAAATGTATTTAATTTAAAGTTATATAAATAAGGGTTGAAGTTACGTAATAACAGAAGTTACACTTATAAAAAAGTTAAAATCACATAAATTTGTCTTAAAGTTACATAAATTTAAATTTATATAATCGAAACTCGAAACCCCATTTCGTTTGAAGTTACAAAAATAATAGCTGAAGTTACACATGACTGAAGTTACACTAATAAAAAGGCTATAATCATATAAACTTGTCTTAAAGTAAATACATTCAAACTTATATATTCGAAATAATATTTTAGTTTGAAGTTAAACAAATAAAGGTTGAAGTTACACTCGTATTGACTGAAGTTACACTTTAAAATCACATAAATTTGTCTTAAAGTTACATAAATTCAAATTTATATAGTCGAAATCACATTTTAGTTTGAAGTTACACAAATAAGGGTTGAAGTTACACTCGTAATCACTGAAGTTACACTCTTAAAAATGCTAAAATCACATAAACTTGTCTTAAAGTTACATAAATTCAAATTTATATAGTCGAAATCACATTTTAGTTTGAAGTTACAAAAATTATGGTTGAAGTTACACTCGTAATAACTGAAGTTACACTTAGAGCTGGCAAGCCTGACCCGACCCGAGTGACCCGACCCGAAACCCGAGCAAAACCGACCCGACCCGACCCGAGAATACTGCAACCCGAAACCGACCCGACCCGACCCGATGACGACCCGTAACCCGTTGACGACCCGAAAATCAGTGACCCGAACCCGACCCGAACCCGACCCGACATTGACCCGACCCGATATTGACCCGATTAAATTGACGCTCTGACAATTATTAACCTTAATAATGATCAAAATGAAAGTGATTTATTGTGTAAATTGATATGTTTGACTTAATAATGAATTAATTAAACCAAATAATAATTTAAAACTAGATTTAATGGAAAAATATTGAAATATTGCGAAAAAATAACCGGACCCGATTACGACCCGACCCAAACCCGACCCGACCCGATGTATCATTTGACCCGAAAATGACCCGACCCGATAACGACCCGACCCGACCCGACCCGACCCGACCCGAAAGTGTTGTCTGACCCGATACGACCCGAACCCGATACGACCCGAACCCGACATGACCCGACCCGAACCCGACCCGACTGACCCGATTGCCACCCCTAGTTACACTCATAAAAAACTGAAGTTTCAAAAACTTGTATCGAAATCATTTTCTAGTATAAAGGGACACTAACAAGGTGATGTGTAGGTAGAATTCACTCATTTTGGTTCTAATCTTGTCCCTTCATTTTCTTCTCATCTTGTCCATCCATTCTTGTTCTAATCTCATCCCTCCATCTATTTCTAATCTTGTCCATCCATCTCCTCCATCTAAAAGTCAAGATGATGACTCATTGACTCAAAAAAAATGGTGGACTCACAAGAACCTATATATATATATCTATATATATATATATATATATATATATATATATATATATATATAGAGGTAGGATCCGGTGAGTCCACCTAAATATTTGAGTCCGTGAGTCCAGGAAACAATATCACAGATTACACAAAACAATATCACTGGTTATACTAAACAGTATCACGAAAACAAATAGCACAAAATGGTTTAAAATGTTGTATGCCATATTACTCGCCGTTGACGACCACTACCCACCCACCAATATTGATGACAATCCAAGAACATAGATGACAAACAAACATTTATCCACCATTGCCATCACCCATTATTTATCCAATGTTTTATTTCCAATCTCCATATTCCTCCACCCATACACATTACTCCTACTCGTGAGCTCACACCACCACCAATCACAATAAAACATTTAATTGTCATCGCTAAATTAGGGGTCTCGTCGTTTGTTATGAAGAAGAATGCCGGAGGCAAAGATGTTAAGTAGAGAAGAAATAGGATAAAAGAAGCTATATAAAATAAACTCCGGTGAAACGCCCATAATAATGACTTTCCGGCATGCAAGGGCGAGAGATTGATGGTGTTTGTCGGAGCTTCGATACTGGAATCAATTGGTATGAAAAAAGTATGAGAAAAAAAAGTTAGTAATAGTGGGCGAAATTTATGTTCAGTGGTGTGATATTGTACTGTATAACCCGTGATA
This sequence comes from Heliosperma pusillum, assembly GCA_022085475.1. Taxonomy (NCBI): domain Eukaryota; kingdom Viridiplantae; phylum Streptophyta; class Magnoliopsida; order Caryophyllales; family Caryophyllaceae; genus Heliosperma; species Heliosperma pusillum. The sequence goes on from JAIUZE010073250.1 coordinate 26,156, forward strand.
CTGTTTAGTATAACTTGTGATATTGTATCCTGGACTCACGGACTCAAAAAGATAAGGTGGACTCACATGATCCTAATTCTATATATATATATATATATATATATATATATATATATATAAAACTAGTTTTGTGACCCGTACAATGTCATAGACTAATATATATTTGTATATTAAATACTCCCTCCATATCCCTATAATCTTCCCACTTTCCTTTTTGGGCCTAACCACTATATATAATCTTCCCATTTGGTTTGTTTTTTTTATGGGTCTTCTTTTTCTTGTAAAATGACCAAACTATCCTAATTGCACTTACATATTTACATAAAATACCCTACACTTAACCCATCTAATCCCATTTAAGTCTCAATAAACCTACCCACTTATACTAACTATTCCCTCCATTTATTAATTTTCCCACCAATATTATTTCTCCCTCATTATTTCCCAACCACTTTCTCTCTCTTTCTTCATTTATGCGTCCTTCATTTCCCAACCCCATCCTCTCTCTAGATCCTTCTAAATATAAAACCCTAAATCTCCCTCTAAATTCGTCGTTCTGATTTCATTGTTTTTCCATCCTCTCTCTAGATCCTTTTATACTTACAATCTCTTCTTTTGTCTTCTTCATTTCTTCATGCTTCATTGTTTTTTACTTCTCTCATTCTCTATTTATGGATAAAGTTGATATTCTCACTCCTGATTCTAAACGTCCTTTTGTGAAGAAGAAGGTTGGATCTTCCTCCTATCATTCTTCTTTGGATGGATTGTTGTATATACCTGGAGTTGGTCATGTGGCTATTGATACTTACTCTGGTTATGGATCGCTCCTTGACTCAGACGACGACGATGATTCCGAGGCGACTTCTTCCCTGTATCTTGAGACAAATACGGTTGTTCCTGACTCGTATGTTGAAGAACTCCCTGAATGTGTCAAAGATCTTGATAGATCTACTCAGAGAACTCCTAAAAAAGGAGAGGATGAGGCGGTTTTTGAATTGCCACCAAGCTCAAAGCGGTTTAATGAGTAAGTAAAGCGATTTTTGGAGAAACGCAACAAAAGGATTAACGAGGGAGGTTAATTTCTCGTCACTCATTGTTTATATTGTTTTAATTTGCAAAGATTTATTGTTTATTTTGTGACCTTAATAGTTGTGAAGTGTTGTTTGTTGTTGGTTGCTTCTGATGTTGATGTTGATAATAATTGTTCTGGTGATGATGGGTATGTTAAAAGTGGATATGTTGATGTTGATAATGATTGTTCTGGTGTTGTTGTTGGTTTTATGCTGTTAGTTTTATGTTGATGGTAGGTTTGATGTTGATGGGTATGTTGTTGATGGTGTGTATGTTGTTGATGGTGGGTATGTTAGTTTATTGTTGTTGATTTTGTGTTGATTATGTCTATTTATTTGTTGGTTAGGATTATAGTGTGTGTGTGTATGATATTGTTGGGTATGTTCATGATGGGTATGATGTTGTTTGTTGATCTATTTATTAATGTTGGGTTTACTGCTATGTTGTTTATTTTATGTTAATGGTGTGTATGATGTTGATGGGTATGTTGATGGTGGGTATGTTACTCCATTACAACTGGTGTTGGTGGTGGATTTAATGATGTGGTTCCTACACTTATAGAGTGATACTGGTGTTTGATGATCTATATATTGATGTTGGGTTTACTGCTAGCTTTAACCTCAATGAAGGTTCACTAAGGACTGAGAGGCTACCCAACCAAATAGTTAGGACTTATATACTGTATCACCCAAATAAAAGAGGTCCATGTTGTTGCTACTAATGTCACCAATAGATGTAGCCATGTTGAGGTACTCTTTTTACTTGGGTTTTATAGTTGTTGACCCATATTTGATGCCACCAATTGGACTTCTGTCATGTTGAGGAACTATAACCTAGGGCTCCATGTAATGACTCTGATTGATGAGGTACTTATATGAGGCAAGTTTACTATATGAGGACAACATGCTTGCTGAGAGTAACTTTGCATTCCAACTTAAACTTAACTTTGCATTCATTGAAACTTAACTTAAACTTAACTTTGCATTCATTCCAACTTAAACTTACAATTTTCAGACATCAAAATAACTATTGAGCATAAGATTCTTAGAATTGTCATTCAACAAAATAAAAGACAAGTACTAAGGACAAATACAGGTTGTGTTGACAAACAAACATACCAAAAACTGACTTCCTTGTTTGTTTGTCAAACAAACTGCCATACATTACTTCAGAATGGGACTTGGATACCTAATTCTAACATTAGTTCTTCTAAGTTTGTAATCAAACCACAAGTAATTAAAAATTGGATACATTCTGCCACTAAATCTTAATCGACAACTAAATCCCTTGGTAATGTCCATTTGCCTTCTTTGTGCAGCCTTACCTAAGTGTGGTAGGGAGTAGTTATTGTGTCCTTTTTTTTCATTATCTCAATCATGCATGCTTGTAAGCTTAACCATACATTGTCCAAACACTCTACAGTTTGTTTTGCATATGCATCTGAAACGTTCTTCACCAATTCCACAACACTTTTTGCTGGGTGTTCATCTTGTAAAGACTAAATTGACCTAAAAAAACCTAAATCTAAAATGTTTAAGTCAGGTGAGTTGGCTGGTTGTTGGGTTAGCTTGATGTTAAACTCATCTGTTGTTGCTGCCTCTACAAACTTTATGTCTTTCCCATTTATATGAGGCTTAGCATTGTCCTGTTGAATGCTAATCTCTTTTGTTGTTGTTGATGGCCATTTCTGTTTAATGGCTGGTACCACTTTGTCTATTAATGTTCTTTTGGTGACTTCTTTGGTGATGGATTCCACTGGTTTTGTGACAATAGTACCGGTAACTCTATTTTTACTTCGTCTTTTTGCTGGTTCTTGATATGTGAATGGCCAAATACCAATTTTACCATCAAAGAGAACTTTTCCATTGCTATTGTAAGTTGGCCTTGAAACAGCAGCTAGAAACATGACTTTTGTTATGTATCTCTTGCTCTTACAACTTCTATAAGGTGTTGATTGCTGCCAATGTAGTATCTGCAACTAGGCTTGGTCATATAAAACCATTTTTCGTCTATATGGATAATGTGACTCATATATTTGAATTTCACACACCTTAAGACCCTATCAAAGACAAGTTTACCCATGACAAAATATAACCTAAAATACTTGTTGTCTTGGGTTAAATCTGGTTTTATAACATTGGTATGAGACTTGATGATACCTTGTTTAACCCATCCACGACATGTTGATGGTGCATGACCAATTGCTTTACCCAAGCGCTTGAGTGTTGTTCTCTTTGACACTTCCCGTGCCAATATTTTTTCTATTGGACATGGTAATCTGTCTCTTCCCTTTTTCCCCGGAATCCTACTTCTAACATTTATTGGCACTAAGTTATGTCTCTGTTTTTTTGTAGCAGTCCAGAGGGTACAAACAGACTGCCTTGATACATTGAACAACCCAGCAACCTCACTTATTTTTCCATGAGCTGGCTTGTCATTTTTGCAACTCTCAAGTAAAAGGCAAACAATTCTATGCCTTTCATCGTCCCTCAAATTCGGTTTCTTCGTAGTGTAAATGTGTTTGGTAGGAAGTTGGTTTATGTAGTTTGGTAGTAATCTCTTTTAAGTTGATTTATGTAATTGGACTCCTAATTTGTGTAATTTTTCAGTACTTGGTTTCAGTTGTCAAATGGTTGTATAAAGACTATGCCTTTTTTATAAAGATTTTCTGAGATGATGTATTTAGGTGGGAAATTTAAATTTTCATGCAATTTGGTTTCCCCCCAATTATTTTGTTACTAGTCTGGGAAAGGTATCCCACTTTCCCTCTTTTTTTTGTACACTAAATATTTGTTTTAAGTTACCAAGGAGAAATGGTGGGAAAGATTATGACCTGAGTCCACTTGATTAGTCCTCTTTTTTTAAGCTTAAAAATAGTCCAATTGCTTATAATCACTACCTCCTTGGTTTTTGATCCAAAACCAAATGGGAAGAACAATAAAAAAACCGAGGGAGTATTACTTTAGTCACCCCTAACAATCTTATTGCTAAGTTGAAAACATGAAATTGAGATTCAATTATTACACAGTTCATACTATCCAAAATATAAACATTGGAATATTGTTAGGACTGGCTAATTTTAGGTCCGGACAGGAAAAATGGACCGAATCGAATAATTCGGTTTGGATTTAGACCGAACTGAATTATTTTAGCTACGGTCTTACTACTAAGAGAATAAGAATTATTTTAGTTATGAAATGAGATTTTTTTTATGAGATTTTTTTTTTACAAATAAACCTAATGATTTAATTTTATAAACTTCTCCAATTATTTTATTGACTTTTTTAACGAAGCTAATAATAAGTATGTGTCCAGTTATTTCTGTAAAGATATAATTATTGCATTAAATAAAAATTACCCATCTACAGTTAATATTTAACACCTATTTTATTTTATTTTAATGAAAAAATCACAACTTTGAATTTAATCAAAAGATTAGAATTTAATTTAAAAGATTATATTTTAATGAAAAAAATAAATTATATGAAAGAAAGTTTCACTTATTTCCTTACTTAGATAGGTGCACTTTATAGGAAAAAGTAAGAAAATTTCTTATTCTCTTAGTAGTAAGAGGATTTTTAATTTGATGACATTAAATTTAATTAGTGTATACTTCATACTTATTAGTCACAAATCATTGTTTTTGGTTCCATTAGGTACAAGAACGGGCCAGACCGGTATTTATGCGTCGGTCAGTTTGGGCTTGGAATTCAATCAACTAAATTTACCCTTTCAATCTTTGATCGACATGAAAAAATCCATCATAGATGAAGAACAGTGCAACTATAAGCTTAGTTTGAAAAAGCAATAGGAATTGTGGTGGTATACACACTTGACACTCCTAATCAAACAATATACTCGATGAACAACAAACTTCCATGTTTCCATGTTTGTCAATCCATCGTAAAACCCTTGAATATCTAAGGTAAAAAGTAAATTTATTAATAATCAAATAAAAAATTACCAAACTCTCAAACCTTACCACTGAATTTTTCAATTCAAAATGCAAATTACAAAGGACCATCGAATTAGTAGAAACATAACCGGGTACCTTGCTCCGTCATTAGTAGTCAGCATCCTACCACGCTACGCTCTTATCCGTGAGACCGTGAAGTTGATTCTAATTTGGCGCCAAAACCTCATAATTCACCTGTAAATTAATAATTCTAAACTAAAATCGAGGCATGCCAACAAAAACGGCCGATGAAATACTATAATATATACTCGTAGCTGTTAAAGTTAAACTAATAAGAAGAGGCAATCGTCAAATTCTAACCAAAAATTAGTCTGCAAGTGTTAGAGGAAGTTTGCAAGACCAAACTCTAATCAATCACCAAAACAAAAAATGAGTTCGAGTTAAAGGAGAGTTAAAACATCTGATGATAATTATATAAAAGACGGACATTTATCAGTGAGAAAAGAAGAGTTACAATATGAACAATCTCCTAAGAGTCTTCTGCCTTTTCATCTGATGATAATTATATTGATTCTTATATTCTAACGGAGTAATTATAATATTTTCCAAAAATATTTAATCATGTTTCCATTTTTAGTATATTTATATTATTTATATTATATAATATAACATGATTCTACTTCTACTTCCGGTAGCAAAACAATTATATCTCCTATTTCTAATCAAATCTAGAAACTGATTGATGATCTTAAGCTCTTAATCCTCTACATATAAATAGTTTAAAACACCCTTTTGTTTAACAAATAACAAAGCTCAAAAAATTCACCCTTTGTTACGTTCTTCCTTTGTTAATCCTTCGCAGAAAACACTCTTACAACATGGATGTTCCTAATAAAAACAATCTTGTTGAGGAGGGCTCTAATGCGGACAATGATGAAAAACTACATATTGATGCTAATATTACATTATATAGCGAACTTTTAGCTGATATTTTCGAGCGTGAAAGGAAAGGGAAAAGAAAGGAAGAGGATGGCAATGACGGAATAAGAACACAAGTTGTCAATGGTGATTCACAAGCTACGGCTTCAGGATATATTCTCGGTGACAAAAAACAGAAGTTGAGTTCAGATTACGAGTTTTCCGATGAGTGTGAGATTGATCTTGAGCTAAGACTTTCAACTCGTACTTATTCTCATTCAGAAAATCAACATTATCTCGATACAACCAAAAATACAACACACGTAGAGGATAGAACGAATCTTCGACTCACGGGTCGAAGTGAATATTATGACAGCACCTCTAAAGAAGATCTTGCCGATAGCGACCTCGTGATTAAGCCACCAAATATTGGTATCTCACAATCTCAAGTTCTAAATCAAAATAAATCAAACGCCTATTTACTGTTTAATGTTAACCTACTCGAACTCCAATCCCGTGTCACAAACCAACATGGCCCTGATACCTCAGAAGCAGGTCCAGCCAACAGTAATATCTTGGAACCAGTCATAGTACAAGATGCCCTAGAAGTGGATCCAGTCAGCAATAACATCCTAAAAGCAGTCATCGTACAAGATGTTCCAGAAGCGGGTCCAGCTAACAATAACATCATCCCGGAACCAGTCATAGTACAAGATGAAAACGTCATGTGGGAATTTACCAAGGTTCTAACCGACAGCGACGTGAGATCTAATCAAAACAGGCTCTTAATTAAGAAGGATGATGCGCACCACATTATAGATTATCTTGATCACGAGTCTAGAGATAATGTTGAAAAGGGAAACGCTGTTTCCATCACTGTGCTCGATGAGGACCGTAATACGCCATGTGATCTCAAGTTTAACAAATTTCCGTCTTCCCAAGCTTATGTAATCAATGGTCATTGGCATAGAGACATTGTTAGTCCAAGAGGGCTCAAGAAGAATGACGAAGTTGGCCTTCGTTGGGATGAAGATCACAAACAACTGATCTTCAGTGTTTTAAAAAGGGCTTCTGATACACATTGATACGCTAAGGTTCAAATGAGCCACTGAAGCTGAACATGATTGAATTATAAAGCGATGAAAACATGGTCCTATCAAGTTTTTCTAGTTAGGTAATTTAGGAGTTAAGACTATTGATGTTCCGAAATTGTGAAATATTTATTAATACCTTTGGATAACTCAGGTTTGTTTGTAATATATGAAGTCGACTAACCAATTAATGAAATACAAGTTCTGAGCTAAACTCCTTATTATTCTTACTCAGATGCTAATGATTATGTGTCATCGGATTACAACAAAAGAAACATGGGTTATAGCTAAACAAGTATGATTAAGAAGGTCAAAATTTTAATCCACATAATGTTAGAACTGCTTAGTATCATAAACGAAACAGAAATAGTGAAATACCTCTTGAAAAGAATCAGGGATAGCCATGGAGTGGAATTAAAGTCCCCTGCAAAATTTACATCGAAATTCTAATTAAATCATGCAGGTATATAATAGTCGAAGTGCAATTTAGCCCTCTAAATTAGGAACCAATAATCCAAGATTTAGGACTTCATTTAACTGGCTGGATAGCATCGTAACAGATACGGACATGGACACGAAAAGAACATCTCACACGGCATCCCATGAAACTTAGAACACGGCACATAAAATATAAGTATATTTTATAGTTTTAAACCTAGGATTTTATTTTTGTAAAAGTATTTGTTATAAAATTTAAATAATTGAAGGTAAAACTTAACATTAACTATAGCTCATTCTCATTTAGGACTTCATCTAACTAGTCGGATAGCACCGAAACACATATGGACATGGACATGGACACGAAAAAAACACGTGACATGGCATCTTATGAAAGTTAGAACACGGTACGTATAATATATCTTCTATAGTTAGTTATAAACATACGATTCTATTTTTGTAAAAGTAGTTGATATTAATATTAAAACACTAAAGGTAAAACTTGACATTGACTATAGCTCATTCTCATTTCTCACTCAAGCTCATCTTCTAATCAATTTCTTTCGACATCTCATTCCACGTCTAAAGAATATTATTCACCCCCAATTCAGCTCATTTCCCCACTAAGCTCCACCATAAAACAATACATTATTTAAGACTTAAGGTGCGTCTAAAATGTGTCAAAACACCATGGACACATGTCCGAGACGTGTACAAATATCATGGACATGTGTCGGATATGTGCCCAAATAAATGAAGTCACACATGACTTTATAAGTGTCCAACATGTTCTGATGCGTGTCCTACGAGTGTTGGTGTCACATACGGGTACGCAAGTTAAGAGGAGTGTCCGTGCTACCTAACTTGCAAGTTTTAACATATCCAAACTGGGGATCCGGACCAGAATTCTACTCAGCACAAAAATATACAAACGATGTTTCTAACGTGTGCCTAGAGGACACACATTAAAACTATATATTTTTCCCATCTTACCCTACGATGACTTTTTACTAACCAATGACAATGTTATGACAAAATACAAGTATAAGATTATTGGAGAGAGGTGTGCCTGAAAAGTATAAGATGGAAGTTGAATGTGATGATGTTGTCGAATACTGGATTAATTTAGTGATATAAATTACCTGCACTGAGCAAGGAGTAAGTCCACATTATAGCAAGAATGCTACACTTCGCAAATCTGGCATTTCTGGCAAGGTTCAAGAAGGCTTCCTTCATGAGTTCATGACTTTATGCAGTAAACGTCCACCTTTAGGTCGCCTTTTTCCAAAAGCCTTCAGGTTCCTAGCTATCGTAAACTAGTTTTTGGTCATACACCTTACTTCTCACCTCTTACCAAAAATGGTATGAACAATGGAGGATCAAGCTAGGTTAACTCTTGCATGTGCTTGTACACATTCTTTGAGATTAGATCTCTCCGCAACAAATGATCCCAGAAGAGTCCCAAAATCTTGTTCTCACCGGAATTAGAAGCACTAAAGTACCTATATATTTTCAGAGTTACATTTAATCTTCTCTTGTACATTTCATCCAACATCTCAGAAGCCACTCGAGTCTTCCCTTCTTTAAAATACGCAAACGCCAAGCTCGTGTATACAACGCTGTCTCCCTTGATACCTTTCTTTTCCATACAATCAAATATTCTTTTGGCACATTCAATCCTATTCTTCTTACAAAGACATTTAATTAGAGCTCGATACACCGAAATATCGACAATAACACCGCTCTCTCCAAGCTCACTGTGAAGTCTTTCTATTGCCTCTTCATTATTCTGGCTACAATAACTATCTACAATCCAAGAATAGGTAGATGAACTAGGAACGAATCCTGCATTAAGCATTTCTAGAAGCATCTCCTTTGCACTGTCTATTTTCATAGTCTTGCAGAAACCGTGTATTAGAGCTTTGTATGTGAACTGGTCAAGCTTCAACCCACCGTCTAACATCTTGTCCTTGACCCTTGAGGCAGAGGTCATGTCTCCAATTTTACAATAAGCATTAATCAAGGTATTACATGTGATATTGTCAGGTTCAAGCTGCTTTTCACTCATCTCATGCAGGATCTTGTTGGCATCCCTTATCCTACCTAGCTCACACAACTTGCGTAGAATTGAGTTATATGTAACAACCCCTGGACTTATACCCTTAGCCTCAATCACATGGCGCAATCTAAATGCTTCCTCTAGGTCATTGGCTCGACAATACCCGTCAATCAAAGTGGTGTACGTCACAATGTTAGGACTTACACTTTTAAGTTCACCGAAAAGCCTCAAAGCCTCCTGCATTTTACCCTCCCTACAATAACCAAATATCAAGCTATTATAAGTCACGATATCAGGAGCCACACCTGCTTTTTCCATCCTATCCTGAACCGACAACGCTTCATAATGCTTACCCTTCCTCACATACAAAGAAATCATCGAGTTATAAGTGAAAATATCAGGCACTATGCCCTTTTCTTCAATCTCATTCCATAACTCTTCCGCCTTCTCCACGTCACCAGACTTGCAACACCCATTAATCAATACATTATACACATGAAGATTCGGTACCGCCCCAAGTTTCAACATATTTTTGTACATCTTCCACATTATAGCAATGGACCTCGTCTTCACAAGCGAATTCAAAAGCACACTACAAGCATGCAAATGAGGCTGAATCCTATGAATCTTCATATGCTCAAACACTAGAATTGCATCATGGGTCATCTTAGAATTAGCATAATATATCACCAACCAACTCAATATTTGCGAATTCAATTCCGGGTCATCATAGGCAGCAAAAAGTGCATTCAAAACAGTTGGAGAAGACAACAAATTCTTAAGGGCAGTTTTCTCAACCAACTTCTGTGCAACTCTAAAATGCTTGCTTTTAGTTAACACATGAATCGTACTCCAAGTATACTGAAGTGAATGTTTATAGCCAGGAATTTTTTCAGCCCATTCATAAAATGCCCAACAACTATGTAAATCTAACGACGCATTCGACGACAGTTTCTCTATTGTTGTTGAGCTCAAACAAGAAGCAACTTGAGGTCTCAATAGTTGGTTCCAATTACCCTTGACTACAACTGCACTTATAGATTCAATAAACCTATTCTCCCTAGATACAGAAATCAGCCTAGACATGATATAATTTGATGAAAAATGGTGAACAATGCTAAAGATGTAATCTTTTGAATTGGGTTCATTCAAAGATTGCAGCTTTTACCTGGTTTCATGTCATAACCTCTTGATTATTGTATCAATGTTGTTCTATTTGTCATCAATCTGTCAAAATAAAATAAGGGTTTTTTTAGTTGGAAATCGAAAAGGAGATTAGTGAACTAAAAACATGGAATAAGACCCCAAGTTCTGAAAGGTTCGATTTTGATGCTTTCAATCAATCAATATATTGAAGTAATATGAGAATTGAAATTGAAGAATGAGAAATGAGAATAAAATGAGCAAGCAAGGAAAACTATATGTACCTTAGAATTTGTCCCAAGTAAATTTGAAGTAGATGACTGTTGACTGTAGAAGAAAAGGACTGGGTTATGACTTCTGATATGTTATTAGCGTATTAGGTGGTGGACGTGGAGAGGGAGGGGCGGTAGGCGGAGGTATGTGAGCATGGGAGAGCGAAGTAGGCGGGGGAGAAGGCCGGTCAGCGGTTGGCAAAGGGGTGGAGGGGTGCCGGTAGTTAGGCAGCAAGGGTAGGGAGGGGTACTGCGTGTTGTTGGACTCGGGTCATGGAGGCGGTGGAGCGGATGACGGCAGTGACGATGGCTGGTGTTTCTGAGGTAGTGGGAGACTGGGAGGAAGTTGAAAGAGTAACTAGGAAAGAATAAATTGAATCAACACCAACAGACGTGTTTGGATAGGGGTGGCAATCGGGTCAGTCGGGTCGGGTTTGGGTCGGGTCATGTCGGGTTCGGGTCGTATCGGGTCAGACAACCCTTTCGGGTCGGGTCGTTATCGGGTCGGGTCATTTTCGGGTCAAATGATACATCGGGTCGGGTCGGGTTTGGGTCGGGTCGTAATCGGGTCCGGTTATTTTTTCGCAATATTTCAATATTTTTCCATTAAATCTAGTTTTACATTATTATTTGGTTTTACTAATTCATTATTAAGTCAAACATATCAATTTAAACAATAAATTACTTTCATTTTGATCATTATTAAGGTTAATAATTGTCAGAGCGTCAATTTAATTGGATCAATATCGGGACGGGTCAATGTCGGGTCGGGTTCGGGTCGGGTTCGGGTCACTGATTTTCGGGTCGTCAACGGGTTACGGGTCGTCATCGGGTCGGGTCGGTTTCGGGTTGCAGTATTCTCGGGTCGGGTCGGGTCGGTTTTGCTCGGGTTTCGGGTCGGGTTACTCGGGTCGGGTCAAACTTGCCAGCTCTATGTTTGGACCCCGTCTTTTATTGCTTCCTCTTTTGAAACCGAAACCAATTGCAAGGGCGGTTTGAAACTCCCAATCACAAGCTTCTCTACTTGAACAAAATCGTCGTCTAGTGACGTAAATTAGGAAAATGTAAATTGATATTGTAAAATTTTTTTAGAAAAAAAGTAACAATAATGCCAGATGAGTTGAATACCACTTACCCACGTTTTTAAAAAAAAAAAAGACGGTTTCACTAAAAATTTATAACAAAAACACACAGACGGTTTCTTGAGACGGTTTTTTGTTTACAACGGTTATTACGATGCAAATAACAACGATTACGAAAATAATTAAGCTAGTAACGGAAATGAATTTAAGTACTCGTAAAATTATTTTTAAAAAAATAGCAGACGGAGAGCTGGCTCGTCTGACCCTAGGACTGGACGAGCTGGCTCCTCGTCTGGCCATAAGGCTAGACGAGATAAGAGCTTGTCCACCCCCAGGGCCAGACAAGGAGCTGGCTAGTCTGACACTCTGACCCTAGGCTGGACGAGTTGGCTCCTCGTCTGACCTTAGGGGTGGACGAGCTCTCATCTAGTCCAGGGCCAGAATAGGGGCAAGCTCGTCTAGCCCTAAGGTCAGATGAGCCAGCTCTTTGTCCGCAATTTCTTTTATAAAAAAATATTACGAGTAATTAAATTAATTTCCGTTACTAGCTAGCTTGATTGTTTTCGTAATCGATATCCGTCATCGTAATAACCGTTGCAAACAAAAAACCGTCTTTGTGTTTTTTAATAAATTTTTTTAGAGAAACCGTCTTTTTTTTTAAAAAAAAAAAGGTGGGTAAGTGGTAACTTTTTAGAATAAGGGCAAAATCGGTAGTTCATTAGTAATTTTATCGACAATAATTAGTCATGTTTCGACGATTTTTAGCAACGCCCTATTTAAATTATGGGAAAAACATGAAATATTATACTCCCTCCTATTCAAGATAATGTTCCCCATTGAAAGAAAACAAAAATTAAGGAAAGTTAAATAAATGAGATAAAGTATTGTGGTGGGGTGAGAATATTAGAGAGAGGGATTGTATTGTGGATTTGTGGTCTATTATTATGAGGTGAAATAATTAAAATAAGATAAAATATAGGTATTGTGGGGTATTATTGTGGGGTGAGTTGATTAAAATAAGAAAAAAAAATTACTAAATAAGAAAATATGGAAGGTATTGTGAATAGCTGAAAAAGGAAAAAGAGAAGGTCATTATGAATAGGAGGGGTACACCGTACATGTTACCCCATTCTTTTTTCATACTTACATGATACCCCTCATTTTATTCATAAAAATTTTGACCGCGTATAATTCATGATCATGAATTCGAAACGCGGCGAATCTTTGTTTCAATATGTTCTTCTTCTCGAGATCTTTGATTTGAAAAAAAAATATTTACTTTATATATGAACTCGTAGCTATGAGACATCGTCAGTCAAAGTTTATTTGGTTAAAGGCGTTTGACCTGTAATAACTCTTATAACACGTTCATAAAGTGACAATTTATTTTTAAGTCGGAGATCTAGAGAAAACGATCATTTTTGAAAAAAAATCGCCACGTTCCGAATTCATGATCATGATTTATACGCGGTCAAAGTTTTTTTTGAAAAAAATGAGGAGTATTAATTAGAAAACAAAACATAGGGGTATCATCTATCATGTAGAATATCCCAAAAGATATTGTTCAAGCCAGCTTTGTTAGTATGCTGGACCGGACAAATTTGATGGGTTGTCCCCTAGACAATTCTAAATTATGTTTTTGTTGCTTAGGAATATGGTTCATACTAAGGGGGCGTTTAGTTCACCCACAAGAGAAATTAGGTATGAGTTTGGAATGAGTCAAACTCATACAAAGTGTTTGTTTAGCAAAATTGGGGGTTTTATACCCATACCTCAAACCCATAAGATATGGGTTTCTCATACCCAAAGAGGGGGTGGGTATAAGATTGATACCCATGGGTATCAAATTAGATTACCAAATATGTGAAGCAAAAATTATGGTATATTGTAAAACAATTTTTATATATATTTATTTGAGTAAATATTTATTTTCATGATATTATAATATTAAAAAAATTATTTAAAATATTTTATTTTACAAATTTTAACTTTAATTGAATACCAAACCCATACCACTCAAAATTGAAACAAACACTAGGTATGAGGAATCAAGTTTCAACCCCATACCATTCATGTATGATTCTCGATTCCAAACCCATATCCATACACGAAACAAACGCCCCCTAAGTGTTCAAGACTTCAAGGTCAAGAGACGAGACTATAGGAGTATAGGCTAAATGAGCTATGTACGTTTAAGTGAGACTCAAAGTGTCTCATAGTTAGAACTTTCATATCCGTTTTAAGATAAAAATTGGTTAAATATAACTTGCATATATAAAACCAAATTATGTGTTAGTTATGTGTTAGTTTCTGTTTGCATTCTTCTTTTGAACGAAATAGTGGAAAAGAAATTAGTATACTCTCCATTTCTTTCTCTCTATTTGCTCTCATAAACCCATTGAATAATATATCTACTTTACACTCTATAAACCTTTATTTCTATGCATAAATATGTAACCGTTCGATGTAGACAGAATGCAATCTGGACCGTTGAAAGGAATTTACTTTCCCGTGGAAAAGGGGGGTCAAACATTTCAAGGTGACTAATTTAAATGTTATGACTAATTTATTATACTAATGATGATATTATTATTATTATTATTATTATTAAGGGGGGTCAAACCCTTGTTGGTAATAATTAGGCTAATGACTCGAATGACCAAAACTTATACGAGTAATAACATGGTCCAAAATATATTCTTGAATTAACCTTAATCAAATTGACTCGAAAATAAATACAGAGTTGGTCTAGTTTAGTCGAAAATCAAAATGACCAAGTTTACAGCTAAATATAAGCGTGTTTGGAAAACAAGTTAGCATTAGCTATAACAAAACCTGAATTATAGTGATTACTTTTGGCAATAAAAATAATTACAAATTAAGGTTCAGACAAAAAAAAAGTGGGTAAAAGAGAATTAGTGATACATCTAGTAATTGCGTTACTTATTCTTTGACCCACCAAACCCTTGGTTTCATTCTTGTTGAAAAGCTCGTGAGAGAGAGCCTGTATCAGTGGGCTTAAAAGATAACTAGGGAAGCCACCATTTTATACAACCACGCCTGCTTCAATTCAACCTTCACACTTTCCATCCCATCCCTTCCCTTCCCTTCTCTTACTCTGTCGGTAATTTGTTTCAAGATGCGATATTTTCTCTATTTTATTCACTAATTGCCTTTTTATGTATCATTTTTTAACCAGAAAGGGGAGCCCCCACTTGCTTCCCCACCTGCCCTTTGTGAGGGAAGTTTGACCCGTCTTAATGTGTCGCCCCGTCTTAAATGAGAATTTGTGTTTAACACCCTTCAATTAATTACTCCGATTGAATACAATTATAAGCGAGTATTTAGTTGTGTTATTTTGCAAATGAAGGTTTGTTGTGTGTGGTATACACT
Organism: Heliosperma pusillum; assembly: GCA_022085475.1. NCBI lineage: Eukaryota > Viridiplantae > Streptophyta > Magnoliopsida > Caryophyllales > Caryophyllaceae > Heliosperma > Heliosperma pusillum. Next base: position 41,539 of record JAIUZE010073250.1, read on the forward strand.
TTTTTGGTTAACCCTAATAACACAATTAAGGTTAAGGTTTGTAATATTTATACGTGTTGCCCACCAGCTGTTTGATGAAATTATTGAGTGATATATATATATATGTTTTTGTGTTTAATTGCAAAGTATAGTCTCACTTAGTACTACTACTCCTTGATTATAGGATAAATATGGGAACTAACAAACTCGAAAAGCGGTCAAAGAAGACCAAGAAGATAAAAAACCGTGGTTGCGAGCTTGTTGCCAATGGTATATTGTTGGATTTAGCTTATCCCTATTCTAAATTTGTTTATTATTTTTCTAGGTTTTACAAGGGTTTATGCAAATGGTTACATTTCAGATTGGATGTAGTAATGTACTATGATGTGTGCTTTTATCATTGTTACTCAACTAAAAAGTACTCGTAACAAGTTGGTTTGTTATGCGAGTGAAATATCGAATTATATTTATAAGCAAGTTACAGTTAGTGTCCTGCTATCCTACGTATGCATTAATCCTGATTGTGATCGGTATATGAAGCAATGCAACTTTTTTGAAATGCCTATAGAGACTTCTTCTTGTTTCTGTGTTATCATGGAACTATTAGTCTGCTTAGCTTTGAGAGTGTTCGACTATGATTATACTCCAATGACAGCTATTTGGGTCATTGAAGCTTACTGCATCATTTGGCCCTTTTCTGTGAGCAACCAAGTTATTCATTCCTGTAGAATTTTCTGCTTTCGTAGGGTCGTAGTAGCTTAGTATAGGACCTTTCCGCTTCTTGTCACGCAACTTTGCAATTGTTCTTACAGGAGAAAGTCCTGGGGCGGCTGACTTCCCCAAATGTGATGTGAAAGATGATGCTACTGACATTAATGAGAACATTGTGCCTGCAGAGCATGTCAAAGTCAAAGCACGTAAGCGACATTGCTTTTATATTCTCATATTCTGCTTCTTTCCTGACTGTAATATGGTACAATTTTGTTTCCTTTCCCCACCAGTTATATTTTTTTTTTGCCTTGTACATGGAGTAAGGCAAATAAACTGAACTTACTTTTCCTAAACATACTAATTGTCCGATTTAATATCTAAAATACTGTAATAGTTTACAATGATATGAATAGAATTCAAATATAGTATTGTGATTCTGGTGATGAAGGAAGTATCTGGTTCCTCTGGGTGGAATTATAGCGTTTGCGACCTAATGCAAAAGAAAATAATAATAATCTGAGAAATGCTATCCGAGTCTTTAAAAAATCTTACTATGTTCTGCAGATAAGTCAAAGAGAATCCGTAATAGTAAAAAGAAAAATGGTACTCCTACATCAAATGAAGAGACCAATGCCGTGAGCATTGGTGAAAGTTATGAACCAGCTGCAGAGGAACCCTCAAATAAAGGAAAGAAGGGTTTGTAACCCTTGCCTCTACAGTGAATTTTATGGAGAATTCAAAATTGATTTTTGTGAACTGCTAATTATGAGCTCTTTTTTCTTTTTACGCAGATAAATCAAATAAAATCAACAAAAACAAAAGGAAACGTGTGCTTGTATCAGATGTGCAGAATAAAGAGGTGAATGATGCAGGAAAAACTGAACAATTTATTGATGGTTCAAAGCGCAATAAAGGTTTGTAACCTACCTATCAGAAAATTACCGAAAGGCAAAAATAATCAAGGGAGTTTGTTAGAGAATGGAACCTGTGTGAAATTTTGTTAGCTTATTTTGCTTTTGTTTTATGTAGATAAGTTAAAGAGAGCTCGTAAAGATAAAACGAAAGATGCTCTTGTATCGAGTGAACAGAGGACAGTAGTGATTGATGGAGAAGAAATCCAACCTACTGTTAAGGACATCTCCACATCGAAAAAAGGTTTGCTGCTCCAATCAATGGTTTTCCATAATTCGTCTTTATCATCATTAGAATACATGAAAAAAATTGATAGCGGCATCATGCATTCATGTTGTACCGAATTTACAGTTTATTTTTAATATTAGGCAAGTTAAAGAAGACCCATAAACAGAGGAAGGCTACTCATTCAATAGTCACAGAACCCAAGCCAGTGCAAGAGGTTCAAGTTGTTATGGAGGATGTATATCAGATATCATCGGGAGAGGATGATGACTCGAAAGGGATGAAAAGTACGACTACATGATGTCTTCTTATGTTATCTAAGTTTTTTTAAGATAGTAGATTTTGCTTGATGTATTTTTTGCCATTGGAGTAACCTAATAGGTAAAAGGTCTTAACTACATATCCCATTCTTCAAAGTTGCCGTAACTCTTCACTTTAAGATACTCTCAAGAGTCTCATAACCTAATGGATGCGTTAGTTAGGTAACAAATTCATTTCGAGGCGGTTCAGTATTATATCTGTTTTTAATTATGATTATATGCTATTCAATGTTTTGGCTGTCTTACTTTTTTAACTTTTATTACGTGGTAAAGGGTTATTTTCATTTTACTAAAGAATATAATTGTCCTTGACATAATTGTTACTTATCTGGGAATCTTCTTATGCAATACTATGTACTCCCTCCATCCCACTTTTATTGTCCCCTTTTCCTTCAATTTTTTTCCCATAATTATTGTCCCCTTTCTAAATTTAGTTAGGAATAACTTTAGTTACCCAATATTGTCCCTAGGTAACTACCTACCACCATAACCACCATAAAATTGAAACCTCAACTCTTCTTTCATTTAAGGGGTAAAGTTGGTAATTCTCCACTTTTCTATAAATCCTCCGAAAATAGAAAGGGAACAATAAAACTGGGATGGAGGGAGTACTTCATTTTATTTATGTGTGTTTGTTTTTGTAGAGTGGATTAAGGAATACCATGAGAGGAGACCTGGGATGAAGGTACTGCAAGATCGGATTGATGACTTTATAACCACATATGAGGAAAAGGAGGAACAGGTAATCCTTACTACGTCACAGACTTGAACAGCTCTCTCGTAATGGCAAAGAAACAATGATGCACCACCAAGTTATGCTTTAGTTTTAAATTTTTGCCACCCTCTCTAATACCCATTCCTCTATACTTGTAGCTCTTTTCTCTATATAAGAATCATTCAAAAGCTCAATTTAATGTGATTTGCTCATGTCAATAAGTGTCCACATTGCTGAATGATTTTAATGTCATATGTTACTTCAACTCTTTCCGGAAACAGCCTCTTTGTGTTGCTATCACAAGGGTAATGGTACGTACATCCGAGCCCCCCTTACCCCACGATTTGCGGGAGCCATTGAGGCACTGGGGGGTAATGCTGTTGTACGTTACTTCAACTCTTCGGTTTCACAACCACATTAGTAAACAAGAGAATGTGGCATTCGCGGCTCTGTCATCTTCATATTCGATTTCAATCATGCATGTTTTCATGGAGCCACGTACAAAAAAGGGTCCAATCAGTTTGCTGTCGTTAATATAACTATCAACACGGAAAAATGTTCTCTTAGTGTTTCATAGGGATCTCTCATATGTGGAGTAATAGGCAAACAACTCTAAGACTGTAAGGTATTGTTGTCCGTTTCTTTTCTGTATGCTTCTCTAATAATATCTATTTTGTTGCCTTGGAATTGGAGCACAGGCCAACAGAGAGAAACAGGAGAATTTGGCTGAAGATGGATGGACTGTTGTTGTGCATCGCAAGGGAGGGAAGAAGACGACTGATTCTGAAAGTGGTGTTTCTGTGGGGTCCGTTGCAGAAGCAGCAGTGCGTGAAAAACTAGCCATGAAAAAGAGTAAAGATGTCGGGTTAGATTTCTATCGATTCCAGAGGAAAGAAGCTAACAGAAGCGGTATGTTCTCTTGTTATTTATACAGTACTACACCATGTTGGCATGTTCTTGTAAAAAAATATTCACATGCTTGATTTCGAAGTGTTCACATATAACACCATTAAAGTTTGTTGTAAATAGTTTCAACGTACCAAGTTATTTTTCTCTAAGAACATCGTTATCTTAAAATGCATGGCTTTATTTTCAAAACTCACGAATATTGAGGCTGACTATATGTCAAGATCAGACTATCTATTATGAGAATTAGTAATTCCTTCTGCAGCTGCAAAAAGGCGCTTTTGGTGTCTTCCATGTCATTTTTGTTGACTTGTTCCATTTATTATGAAGTCATAGACTCACTATTCTGTAGCTTTGGATTTAATAGAATTAATTAAAATGACTTGGTTAACTCTATTATTCTTGTAATGTGAAGTGACGTTGTGCGTGTGCGAGTTCTCTACATCTACAAGATATGTCTAGAAGATTCTAGACATCTCTTCACACACCTAGAACAGTCATGATCCTTCTAGAGCATTCTAGTACAATCTAGATAACTCTACACTATTCTAGAACATTCCGGACACTCCTAAAACATACTAAAAGTCTCATACTTCAACAGCCTCTGACGACGCAATTTTCATTAGGGTCATTCGGAAATAATCTCTGTATATTTTGTCGTTGTTTTCACCCACTACCTTTTTAATACCAATTTGCTAACACCCTACCTTTATTATATATTTATGTTAAGCACTACCTTGATTTTCATTTTTCTGATACAAAACTACCAATCTTCATTTTCTGGCCAATTCTGCCAACTTTCCGGCATTGGCTTGATTTACACGTATAAGGTCTGTTACTTGCAAACCCCTCCCACTTAGCACCACCCAGCCTAATCCACCGGCCTCACCACACCCATCACTACTAGTCTACCACCCAACTCTGCCTCCACAAAAACTGCACCAAATTTACCACCCTCACCCACCACCAAACCACCCCTACAACCCACAATCACCATTCACGCCACCCCAATTCATCACCATCGAACCACCCTCACCACCCCCATCCGTCACCATCAAACAATGTCGTATCCTTAATCACGAGAAAACATCACCCAAAATAACAGAGTTGAACAACTGGCAAATGCAAATTAACATATTTAAGCTAAAAATATACCCAACTGAGATTAAATCAAATCAATGGTCACCAGAGATCTAGTGGTGCAAAGGGGATGGACAGGTGGTGGGTTGGATGTTTGTGGGCCGCTTAATGGTACCGGATACATAGAATAGGTTGGTGAAGGTCATGATGGTCTTGAGTTGGGTCAGCAATGGAAGTCGGTTGGCTGGTGATGGCGGAGGGAGGCCTGAAGGTAAAGGCCGCATGGTGAAGGTGGTGGAGGGTGGGGAGATGATGGAAGAATGCACGACAAAGGTGGTGGAAGTGGCACAGCATAGGTTGATATGACGCTGTGGCGGTGGCTTGAAGTGAGGTGGTGGTGGACAGTGTGTTGGATGTAGTGGGTATTGATGGTGGTGCGTGGGAGGAGAGAGACTGGGAAAGAGAGGAAAGTGACGGGTGAGAAAGAGGGGAAAGACATCACACCTATAAACGAAGTCAAGGCCATAAGGTTGATCAAAATTGGCCGGCAAATGAAGATTGGTAGGTTTCAAATGAAAAATTTAATGTAAGGTAGTGCTTAACAAAAAATTAAAGTAAATGTATGGTGTTGGCAAAAGTAGGGTCTAACAAAACACACTTTATTACAGAGGTAAGATTGTGTACATTTGACCCTGATCTCCTACTGTGTAATGTTGTGGAGTGAGTATTTCTGCTAATATTCATTGAGTAATGAGTTTCACTGTATCGCAGAGATTATGAAGCTCCAAAGTAAATTCATGGAGGACAAGAAGCGGATACAACAATTGCGAGCTGCAAGAAAATTTAGACCCTACTGATTGTCTTTTGGCAACCAGATTCATGCACTGTCTTTCTCGATATGAGTCTGTTCACATGAGACAAATACTTTCCCGAGGCAGCATGGCGATTAAAGAATCGGAGAAACTTTGACCATCCAATTTTTGTGTTCTGGAAGTACGTATTTTTCGTCGAGACTATCATACTATCCATTATCCATCACAATCATGTAACAGGCTTCTGTCTGAGTTATGCTTTAACAAATTGTATCAGCTATTAGCTTCAAATCAACAACTGTAGATTTTTTTTTTCAGTACCCCTGGTTTGCCTGACCAAAGATTGTTTTATTGAAAGTGGTAGTAACAAATATAGTGTCATATACTCAGGATCTTTCACCATGGAGATAAAATGCTTATAGAATCCAAATTTTATCAGAATCGCGTGTTTGTATCGTTTAACTTGATCACTTGAGGAATTCAGGAGTAATTTTCAACTGTTAATGAGCATGAATTTGGCTCGGTTAGTTATATAAACTTGGTCTGGCCTTAGACTCAACAGTCAACATACCGGGTTCGAGTCGAAGTTTGATAGTGTGAATTTTAAGTGCTTATATCCTTCCGTGATTTGCTCCTTTTAGTCTTTTACTTTATCAATATCGAATTCAAGTTTCATTGGTCTTTGTACCTTTCATAGAAAGTGGGTTGGTGAGGTCAATTCAGTCAAATAAAAGTACTCCAGGTAAAAAAACAAATTAGACCATCCCCAAGCAAGGTCATGAGGGAGGTCATGACCTTGCTGGGTCACTCTAAACACTAATTAGTTGGACAATTAGCATGACCTTGTTGGGCAATTAGCACGACCTTGTAGCAAAAGAGGTCAATTTGTGACCTCTTTTGATTTTCTTGACCCAGTTGGTGACCTACTATGTGTCACTCTTTCATTGGTGGTAAAGATTAAAAGGACAAGCCAAAATAAAAACAATAGCTTCTCTGCCAAAGTATTGTAGCTTTTCTCTCACATGCCTGCCATTTTTGCTAAATAAGAGAAATAAGAAGAACTAGTAGTTAAGGAAATTGAATGAGAATTATACACTAAATCATAACAAGAGAAAATATAAGCATATAAAAAAGGGCTATACTTTTTAATTGTCTATTAAACTAACTCAATTTTGATATATTTTGACTCACTTTTTTCCCCTATATTTTCACATACTCCGTTACAACGGTGATGACGATGGTGATGAAATGGCGATCGTGACGATGTAGAGAGGAGATGATAGCGGTGAATGTCTTTAATTTAGTGGATGAGATGAAAAGGAATGATAATATATGATGTGCTAAGGGGATGATGATGTAGTTAGGAGATGCTTGATGATACAATTGATTTGTTTGGGAAGGAGTTGGGAGATTTGATTACCCAGATCTTAAATTTGGGTCTTTAAATTTATTTTTGGGTTTTTGGTTTGGGAGAGATGAACTGGTGGGGGAATTGAGAAATTGGAATGAGATAGAAATTTGGGTTGGTGTGTAGGGAGAGGGCCAGGGGTAAGCCACGTAAAACGTTGGGATTTTTTGTTAATTTTTTTTTTTTAATTTTGGGTTTAATTGGGAGTCATTTTATCATTTGTTAAAATTATAATTAATTTGCAATTTGTTAGTAAAAAATAATTGGAAAAGTAAGAGAGAGAAAAGTGGGGTAGAGAATGTGGGTTATGATTAGAAATGTTGTAAAGTGAAAAATGATTGGGTTCGTGACCTAGGTCGTGACCTTCTGCTTGGGAGGGTGAAAATAGGTCAAGCTAATTAAAATGTGATTAAGAGTAAAACCGGGTCGCGACCTAGTTAGCGTGACTTCTGCTTGGGGATGGTCTTAGGACCAGCAAATGGAGAGAATCTAAATTGAAAATAGAGAGATCAATTCCTCTTTCAAAACCCTTTTAATACTCCCATCCACACCAAAGGTAACATTGGGCTTTTCACACTTGTCGAGACGCGTTTTGCAACGTGAATATCTTTAGCTACACATTATTAAAAATTATAATAATTTGATATTCTTGTAGTATTTATAATGATGAATCAAACAAGATCTCGCATGACTATATTTTCTCTTATATATTAGGAATAATATCAAAGATTCTCCACACCCATGAATAGTGCAAAAAGCCCAATGTTACCTTTGGTCTGGATGGGAGGGAGTAATATTTTACCCACTAAAATCTATTATCTCTTTATTTTTCGCATAAATTGAAATCGTTCGATGATGTAAGAATGTGATCTCGACCATCGAAAGGAAAATAGTCTCTCCATTCCTTTTTAGGAAATGGAGAAAATCTCAATGCTAAAAAAAACACAAGCTTGAATTCACTTAGTTTGCCTTGGTCATGGAACCAAAAATTAGTCTTATGCTCGTAGTGGATAGGGCCTTGTGCATAAGAGCAAAGATACCTGGAATAAATACCATGACTCGAATCTAAATAAATTCTAATTCTCACTGTATTTTTGTTCCCTATAAACTGAGAAAACAATAGAGATCAATATTGAATCTTAAAAAAGACTTATTTCAAGGTAACTTTTCAACTTCTCTTTTAAATCTAGTTTCATCTTCTATTTTTTTTCCTTTCTTAAGATTACTTTTCAACTTCCGTTTTTACATTCTACTTGCATTTATACGAACATTTTTACTTCTGTTTTTACATACATTTCTACTTTTATTTTTACGAACACTAATAACCAATATTATAAAATTCAATAACGACAAATTTTTCCAGAAAAATATACATCCGTGTATTAAATGGTAGAATACGATATAGTGAAGTCCGATGCGTCCAATGAGTAGAGCAACCACACATAAATGGCAACTTGGCAAGATTTGGAAAATAGTAATGTTATAAGCTTTAAGACTAAGTTTAACCCAGTATGAAGAAGAGTCTGTGCAATGGTCTTATGCTCATAACTACACCATTTGAGTCTAAGACCTTGAATAAAGTGTATGAGCTGTAGAAAAGTCTGAGAATGGGTCTTGGAAATCCAAGACCCAAGTTAAGACTCATCAATAGTATTTTCTTTGTGTGTAAAGTAGGTTTGGTGGAGCCTAATTATTTTTGATGAAAATTCTAATGGGTCTGAGGGATAAAGTGGAAGAAATAATAGAGTCTGAGCTAAGTCGTTAGTATAAACTAATAATATTTTACTGTTGTTAAGACTTATATTGAGTTTGTGGATAAACATAGCCTAATGCGGTGTATAAAAGCTTGTGCCCACTATAACAATATATCCGTAGCTTTATTTGGTTCGCAAGAAACCACTTTCATCTAATAGCAAGATTTAATTTTTATATCAAAGCATTTAAGTCATGTTACTTCGACACTGCACTTAGCGGCTATGTCGCATGTCCGACATATACTTGCCCGACACCGACACGACAATTTAACACTTTACCTTAGACAAAAAATTTGAAAAATTCGTACTATGTTGCCGTATCCGACACTCGACACGTGTCAGACAGGACACACGTGTCAGAGAGTATGAGTAACACAATTTTTGGGGATGAAGCAACTGGAACATATATAGACAGGAATTTAAATATAAATGAAAAAATTTGGGAAATATAGCGACTTAGAAGGCTTAAAACCGTTTGAGCAAGTAATATGTAAAAGGATTGTTTAAAGAAGATTGGGTTAAATGATGGGATGATTTACGGATTATTAAACGGTGGCATCATTCTTCCAAGATGACTTAAGAGGTGAGAATCTACTATATATAAAAGCAATAACATTTCATTGCTTCTCATTGGCCGCTTGATATTAGGAATGAAAAAAACAAAATGGGCCCCCACAACCATTCATCCTAATTAATTACCCTCTCTCATCATTTTCTTAATACAAAAATAAACTCAACAATTAATTTCACATTGTATGTTCATTGCTCATTTCTAAGAAAACTTGGGCGAACAAGAAATATACAACGAAAAATAAATCCTTCAAAAAATTATTTATATATATATAAAAAATGTAATTTAAAAAACAATAAATTAAAAAACAAGAAAAACAATAATTTAGTTTGAGTCTTTCCGGTAAAAAATCAAAATTAATTTTAGATTATTAAGTCTAATTATACGGAGTATTTATAAAGTTTGTTGGTAATTTTTGGTGAATTTGATTCAACGCAGTCATTAGTCGAGAGGAATTGAGTAACATTTACTCCGTACTAGGCTTAGTAGTATTTATATGGAGCCCTAAGTTTGTGAGGTTAACCCGTGAGTATATAATGTATTAGATAGATCCACTTTTTTTTAATTATGGACCAATTTTAGAACCGATTTATCATCGAATATTTTTTTAATAGATATGTATGTAGTTCGCAACTTAATGAAAACTTCAATATCATTTTTAACTATTTATTTATGCATATAATCAAACTGATGATTATTCAATCCCGGCCCTTGCAATTATGCACGAGTTTAAAACTAGTGTGAGATTATTTTCGAAAGTTTTTCCAAAATAAAATAAAATAAAATCGTAAAATTTGAAGAAAATTCTGCAACAAAGAGAGAGCTAAAAAAGAGAAAGAGAGGAAATAGTAAAAGATGGGCATGTGGGAATGGTTAACCTCCGCTACCGACACTTTGAAACATAAAACTCCCGACATAACTCCTGTGTCGGAGGCCTGTCGGAAAAGCTACGACGCCACCCGTACCGCCACCGTCCACGTCAGCCGAGCCGTCACTACCAAAGCACGTGTCGTGCACGGCTGCTTGTCGGATGATCAAGTCCGGGGTGACGTCACTCGTATCGCCAAAAACCTCTCCTTCAATGGCGCCCTTTTCCTTGTCCGATCTTATGGTACATTTTTTAAAAAAAAAATTTTATAAATTAAATGTTTTTAATTGATGATTTATTGTTCTTCAGCTTCTAATTGATGAGATTTGGTAATATTGGTTTTGTTGATCGCTTGATTACGATGATATATTGATAATGATTTTTTTTTTGTGGAAAGGTAAGATGTTGATCGATGAAAGCTAGAAATCGGAGCTATTGAGTAATTAATTAGTGATCATTATATGAGTATATTATTTTAGATAGGTTTTGCAAGTAAAAAATAATTGTTTTACTTAATACTCATTCCGTATCAATCATTTGTTTGCCATTGATTATAATACTCCTCACAAAGAATAAAAAAGCAAACAAATGACCGGGACGAAGGGAGTACATGTTAACCGTAAACTGTCTAGGAATACTAGATTAGTTGGTAAAGTTATGACAGGTGGTGCTCATGACCCGGGTTCTACTAGAACCGTGTTAGTTGGTGGTATTTTTGAAGAACTAATTACTCCCCTATGTCCGAGTTAATAGCTATCGTTGTTTAAAATCTTCTAACAGAGTCATTTGTGCTCGGAAATGTTTGGGAGAATTTAGGTTTTAAGTACTTGTTCTTTTCTCTGGGATTCTAAATATAATAATGCATATTTGGATTGAAAATCTTATTCAATAAGCACGGCAACCAGCCCTCCTTGTGCAAATTTTTTATTTATTTTTGTTTTAAAACGTGGACTTTGTTCATTTCACTTCGAGGACAAACAATGGATTGAATAGAACTGTCGAAAAAGTTGTATGATGGTGAGAATCAATAAGTAAAAGGTGCTAATATGCTCTCCGCCTGCTATCCACTTCATTTTTTCACTTTTTAAGAGACGAAAGGGTGAAATTGTAGTTTACGAGTTTTGAAATTAGGTTCTATGGGAAAATTTGTTTGAGATAATTTACTTGTGGGAAAAATTGCTTCACTTGATATATGTCAATTGTTTCAAATTGTCGTTTAGGATAGTGTTTTGTTGGTTAGAATTTCGTTAAAATAATTTATCTTAAATCTTTAGAAAGTATATGTATATGTTTGGCCAAATTTATGAAAAATGAGTTTTTGTTTTTGAAGCGTAATTTTCTAAAAATGCTTTTTGGAACTAGAAGCACCAAATTATTATTTCTATTTCTAAGAGCAAAATGATGGGTGTTTAGCTTTTGAGAATTTTTTTTTAGCCTTTTGCAAAATTAAGTGTTTGGCTAATTAATGGATTTTCGGCAGAAAACACTTAGAAAAGTTACGCCAACCATAGTCGTAATTGAAAATGAGCTGGTTTTGGCTTTTTGATACAAATAGGACTTATTATCGTTTGATGGAGAATGTAGAGTATTAAGGCTCTTACATACTTACATGAACCAAACCTTCCTTTGGTACATACCCGAGTAAAATACTTCAACGCGAGTTTGAGAAACATAGGTTATGGTCAATTTATTTTTTTCTCTCGAGCTAAATCGAAATATGTATGAACTCTCAACAGTCGCTCATTTTTTACTTCAAAATCTCATGTTTTTTTAGTTCAGTGTTCTAATTACAAATCTCTTTCGTCCTTGATATCCAGTGGGTGGTCCAATTATCGACATTGTTTCCCGATCATTGCATGATGGGAAGGCTGATTCACAGAAAGAAAGGCTGAAGGATTTGGAAGTTAAAGTAGCCAAACTTGAGAAGGAGTTGAACAATAGGAAAATGTCGGAGGATTCACAGATTCCACCAAAACCCATGACATCTATATCCCAAGATGGAACGTATCAACCTAGTGCCATCGAAGATCAAAGACTAAAAAGTGTGTTGCGAAACTTCATGACGCAGCATTTTGTTGGCACAACACTATTTGATAACCTCATCATTCCAGGGCATGTAAAGAAGGAGAATTTAGCTCCATGAACAGACGGAAATTCTGAATGATTGGAGTAATGATGGCAAAGGTAGATCTTAATAGAGCATGGGATTTAGTACATAAATAACCACTTTCCCTTGCTGGCCATGTAAATGTTTTAAACTTTAGGTAACTGTTCGAATCATGGTCTATGTTAACTTTTTGCTCTTTGATCCGCCACTGGATGTTCACGTAAGAGTTTAGTGTAAGGTGTAATACGAACCTATGGTTGTGTTACTTGTTTGCTTATGTGAAGCGTGTATTTGCTATGATGGTGACCTACAACTCTCGGTAAGAAAGCGGACCGGGCTGCCTAAAAGTCCGGTGGATGAAGTTGAGCTGCTAAGCCGGTGGTGTTGGAAGGACAATGTAAGATGTTGGCTTGCCACATTTTTATTGCATATTTGTGATCTGCACCGTTTTCAAGCAAAATATGTACCACCTTTAAGGGAACTTTTAGCTTTTCTTGTATGATGATATTGTGTTCCTATATCTGACTTTTGAAGATGCCAATAGAGCTACTGGCTCCTAAGATCTAGTCCCTCTGCATTTATATGTAGTTTATGGCAATGATACAATGACGATCATATTAGATTACAAGCAATGTATACGAAGTTGTAAGAAACTCGTTATGGCTAGTTCAATAAACTACACACTCCTCGGTAAGCCTTACTTAAACATTTATTCAGTGAAAAGTCATAATAACAAATTAGACAGTACGGAGTAGGCCGGGTCAAAGACACAGGCTAGCCCGGCCCGACCCGCCTTCAGGTCACACTTATGCACAGCCTGATAACTTTTCTTACTTCTCCTAGCTACTTATAATTAAATTAGTTGTTTACAATTTTCTATTCTTTATGAAAAATATTTAATCAAAAACAAATAAATGATTGGTACAGAAGAAATATGTTATTAAATTACTTGATTAATTTGTAGCGTTCGACCTTAGACAGTAGATTAATCAACTAATTTTACATGTTTAATAAAAGATGATAAGGTTAAAGTCGCGTCACCTTAATCAAAGTAAACATAATTCACAACTAACTAATAGTCAGCGGTAAGCAAGGTATCGAATCCACAGGGAGGCGGTAGTATTCTAATATGTTAAACTAAGTTCGTCTCTAAAGTAATAATTTCGGGGTTTGAGATTGAGTTCTAAACTAAAAGCAATCAACAATAACAATAAATAATAACAATAACAATAACAACTAATAATAAGCAATAACAACTAATAATAAAAGGTTGAAAACAATAAGATTAAAAGTCTAGGGTCTCAGGTTCACTAGGATTATTGTTCAGGGGTAAGGATGAAGTCAACTATCATGCAATAAAGTTATCTAAGGTCACAAGATCGGTCGATTCAATTATGCCCTTTAGATCTACAATTTAACATGCGATCGCTATCATTAAACGAGTTCTATTCAATTATCGTAGCCTATCTTAGTCTTAACCCGGTCGGTGTTAATCCTAATTCGCGAGACTAGTTAATTAATCCTGGCCAGTAATCAAACAACTAGAATTAAAACGATAATCAAAAGATAACCATGCAATTGCAATTCAATTAATTAATCTACCCCTTCTAACAATCCTAGATCCCCTTTCAACCCTAGAAAGAAATTTAGCTACTCATAACGATATAAACAACAACAATAATAATTAAAGTAAACATGATTAACAACAATGAAAGGATGAATAAGGAGTAATTAAAGAACAAGAAGGTAATTAACTGAATAACAAAGGAAGATTGAAGAATACCGATTACAAGTTGAACTAAAGACAATCGTCTTTGATGAATAAAATCCAGAGGCAAAGAATACCAATAAAACAAAGTCAAAGGTACGGGAAAGTAGAAAACGCAGCTCATATTACAAGATTTTACATGATACCGTAGTATAGACAAAAACCAAATACCTTTCAATCTTGCAAGACTCAATTTGTCGGATTCTCGCGGATTCACTCAAGCAGTCATAAGTTTATGTAGAGGTGAGTTTTGTGAAGATAGAAAGAAATAGAAACACTCACTCAACTTATGAAACATGCATGCATTCTAATGTGATAGTAATTTTCCCAACTAATACGCATTCGCTATAAAGTACATGAATCAGGACAAAAACGGGAGGCTAAAGGGTGACGGTATAGAAGTGGATTGTGCCAAGGCACGTATGGGAATGTGGGGCTAAGACCAGTAGTCGCAGCGACACTTACCAAAACAAATCTACAAGACTAACACAAACCAACACCGACTAGAGAAATCATCTTAAACTTTGACAACACAAGAGAGATATCGATATTGCTCTCTGAAAAATGCATTAAATTCCCTTTCATTATCCCTTAAATAATTCAATGAAGCAACAAATTTTTCTTTCTTTTTTTCTCTTTTTCTTTTCTTTTCTTCTTTTTATTTTTTTCTTTTCTTCATCATATCTTTTTTTTTCTTTTGCTTCACAACGTTTCTCAACAAAGGGAATAAATGACACAATTGCCAACATACTTGCTACACCCAATTGATATTCTTTTTGAAATCCTGACCCAACCATAGTAGACAAGTAGATAAGAAAAACATGCAACTGCGACTGTCCCGATAAGGTAGGCAAGTTCTAGGAATGTAGTTATTGGATAGGTTATAAAACAGGCTACAAAAAGCTCAAATTGGCTAAACATAAAGAACTCAATAATAAGGGTATAAAATCAAGTCTTTTTGGCTATGTGAGGCTTATTTGAACAAAAAGAACCACCATTCCTCATGCACTTATCAAACGAACGCGTATAGTATCAAGAAACGAATGTCACACTTATGCAATTTGATGTTACATATTCCACAAGGAGTACCACACTCAAGCCTAAAAACAATGAGACCAGTTTATTGATGTTCCTGGCCTAGGAAGCTCTATAGACCTCAGAATTTTAAGTAGTATACCAACAAAAATTGCCAAATCTAATTAGCATAAGGAATGTCAAAAACGGTCAAGACTTGTACTATGAGCTTTGTTTTCAAAAATAGTAAGTCAAAACAATGTACATGGACAACTTATTTGGGATTCAAATGCAGAAACAATGCAAGTTATCATCATTGTTATTCGATTCACCAAGACTCGACCTAGTAAAATAAAAACATGTTTTTGGATTTTGTAAATTTTTCAATTTTTATGATTTTTTTTTTTTCACACAAAAGAAATAAACACACAACATAAATAAAGGCTCTCCCCCAAACCTAAATGTCACAGTGTCCTCAGTGTGACGCTAACAGCACAACATCACACAATAACCAACATCAGCAACCTAAACGACACAACTAACAAAAGGAAAAGGGGAAATAACTAAAAGAAAATACAATAAAAGAAAGTACAAGGATAGATAATACCAGCTGTATAGAATAATAGCCTCCCCCAAACCAGCTGCAAAATGGGGGTGTAGTGACTAGCCGCCACTACTGCGCCTGATCACCATCATCATCATCATCATCATCATCATCATCATACCTCTGAGCTGCACAAGAAGAAGAAGCCCGAAATGGGTCACCAAACCCACCAACTGGAGCATCCGGTCGGATAGGAGTATACCAAGAACGACCCAGACAACCATAATCGTGACTAAACTCCTGGGAAAACTGCTGAGGAGTCACCCCATAATTATCAAACACACCAGTCTCGTTACCCGGACCTCGGTAGTAGCTCGGCAGAGTCCAACCAGCAGTGGCATTAAGATATGTCCGCATAAGGTTCTCCCAAAGTCCCCTCATCACCAAGTCATTGTTAATTCCTTGGTGAATCCTAATCTCCCTCTCCAAAGCCGGATCATAGGTGTAAGCAGGTGGAGGGTAAGGGTAAGGAGATGGGGTGGGTGTAAAGTGTGGAGCCGGGGTGGTGGTGGCCTGAGTAGAAGTAGAAGGAGTGATCCGCCGACGAGGTCGACGGTTCTCGGCCAAAGCGAAAACAATCTCAGGTGGAACCACATAAGAACGAGGGGGAGGGGTAGGTCCAGTCTCAGGATCATGAGTGGGTAACCGTTCTGTAGAAGGTAGATGGTTATCCCTGTCGGGAAGAGCTATCCAATGGGACCCCCGTACTCGCCACTGAAAACTAGCGTTGCCTAATGCGTTAATCCAGCAAAGTGTGTGGCGTAGGTACTCCTCGTCTATTCTAGGGGCATGAAGTGGGGTCATTGGTGTGTATCTACGGTCTCCCTCAAACCCTGCAAGTCGCCTAGCCAACCTAGTGACTAAGGCACCACAATCTAAAGAATGTTGGGTAAGGGAATTGACCCTCCAGAAAGCATAGCACACCAAACCGACCGGATTGAAATAGAAATCATTCTCATGCTTGGGGTTGAGGGTAGAAGCAAGTAATAAGACCTCATGAGAATTAAGCTTACTAAGGTCCTTCCTAGCAAATAAAAAGAGGCTAAAGAAACGCAAAAACAACCTTAGACAGGGATGTTGCACATCATTGACCGCCATAGCATTAACACGTGCATCAGGAAGACCAGTAAATAAAGTAAAATAATCAACGGCTTGAAAGCCGGAAGGAATACTAATTAAAGCATCACCGTCACCTAGAGAAAGACCCAAATGATTTGCCAATTCAGCATATGACAACACAAAATCCCGATTAAGCAACCTAAAAGACACACTTTCATTGGTCTCGTCCCAATCATAGGAACTGAAAAATTCTAGTGTCAAAGGTCGATATGAAAGCTCGTTAAGGGAATATAGGCCACCAAACCCAATTCGGTCAAACATATCAAACAAAGCATTACCAAAACCGAGGGCACGGAGAACGATGAGGCACACACAGCGAGTAGGGTTCATAGGACGACCCATAAGCATGGCAAAACGATCATGTTGCGCTTGTGTGTTGAAAACGATCCAAGGGTAAGTGGGGTTACTCGGAATCGCTTCTACTTCGGGTTGTCGAACAAGACGGGGTTCTCTACGACGCTTGCTAGTTCTTACTTGTCTAGACATGGCTAATTGAAGTAAATAAAACAGACAAACACAACTATATGCTCAAAAAGACGGATTAGCAAACCCTAACTCGAAAAAAAATTCAAATTTGAGTCTAAAACGCAAGAAAGACGGAGCAATTAGCAATGGAAGAGTGATAAATTACTAAATAACAAAGCTAGGAAGCAACAACAATGAATTAAAAGCACAAAATTGAAGAAATAAGAAGCAAACCCTAGATTCACGATTTGGGCAAAATAAGGGAGCAAGAACACTAATTTCTTCACAAATAGAACTTAAAACAAGTAAAATAATGATTGTTGATGCTAGCTTGATAATGAATTGATGATTTGAATGAGTTTGAGTGAGTGTTATGAGGGAATAAGGGTGAGGGAGAAGAAAGAAAGACGAAATAAGAAGAAGTATGAAGGAAAAATTAGGGAAACCTGTATTTAGGGGATCGGGACCGGTCGGACCGGACCGACTCGATCGAGCAGGTCAGGTCTGCTCGATCGAGCAGCCTAAAAAAACTTGATTTTTGAGTTCGCTCAAGTGGCTGGATGTGTGGTGCACATGAAAACTCGATCGAGTAAGTCACGATGCTCAATCGAGCAACCTATGATTTCAGTTTTTTCTCATTTTTCTCTTCTTTTCTCCTTTCTTTCTTTTCGTTTCTTCATTATTAAAGAGACTTCCAATTTTTTAGCTGCAAACACTCGATAAAGTTGTTAAATCGCTCCCTTACCGCACTCAATAAAGCACAACAATATTAACTATCCAAACGAAATATAGTTAAACTATAACATTAATAACTAAGCTAATCGAAATAAAATTTACAAATGAAATACAAGTAAATGTCGGGTTGCCTCCCGGTTAGCGCTGGTTTATATCGGTCCCGCACGACCGTGTTACCTCAAAGTCATGGGGATTTATCAAGAGTGAAAAGGTCTACGGCCTCTATCACTTCTATAAATGCTCCATCGTAATAGATCTTCAAGCGTTGACCATTGACTTTGAAAATCTCATCCTTGTCGGTTTGTAGTGAAACCGATCCAAACTTGTTTACCTCGGTAACTGTGAACGGTTCCGACCATCTGGACTTGAGTTTACCTGGAAACAAACGCAAACGGGAGTTAAATAATAATACTTTATCACCAATTTTAAATTCCCGCTGCATGATATGCTTGTCATGCCACTTCTTGGTCTTCTCCTTATAAACCTGAGCACTATCATAGGCATGCAATCGAAACTCATCAAGCTCGTTCAATTGCATAAGTCGTTTCTCACCCGCCAGTGAGGGATCCATATTAAGTTCTTTTATGGCCCACATAGCCCTATGCTCAAGTTCTACTGGTAAATGGCATGCCTTGCCATAGACTAACCGGTATGGAGAAGCACCAATTGGAGTCTTAAAAGCAGTTTGGTAAGCCCATAAAGTGTCATCGAGCTTACGACTCCAATCCTTCCTAGATGTACTCACGGCTTTCTCAAGGATAGATTTAATCTCCCTATTAGAAACCTCTACCTGACCACTTGTCTGCGGATGATAACTTAACCCCCGACGATGTGTAACACCATATTTCTTCAATAAAGAGTTAAGATGACGTTCATTGAAATGCTTTCCTCCATCGCTAATGAGAGCACGAGGAACCCCAAATCGTGGGAAAATGATCTTCTTAAACAGTTTAATAACTGCTTTGGCATCACAAGTGGGAGTGGCAATGGCTTCCACCCATTTGGAGACATAGTCTACCGCTACTAGAATATATTGGTTACCATGGGAAGATGGGAATGACCCTTGGTAGTCAATACCCCAAACATCGAATATTTCAACTTCCAAAATACCCGTTTGAGGCATATCATGCCTTTGAGAAATGTTACCCGTCCTTTGACATGCGTCACAAGAACGGACAAATGTAGTAGCATCCTTGATAATAGTCAGCCAAGAAAAACCCGACTGCATAACTTTAGCAAATGTCCTTGAGAGACCATGATGACCGCCATATGAAGAAGAGTGACAATGAGAAAGGATAGCATGTACCTCACCCTCTGGAATACATTGTCGGTAAATACCGTCGGCACATTCCCGGAATAGATAAGGATCATCCCAAAAATACCTCTTGACATCGTGTTGAAACCTCTTCTTTTGCTGTTAGGATTGGTCCGGAGGCATAATTCCCCCAACCAAGAAGTTAGTATAATCGGCAAACCATGGAGTTTCCATGGTAATGGCAAGGAGATGATCATCAGCAAACGAATCATCAATGGGGATGTAATCTCCCTCTTCAAACCTCAGACGCGACAAATGGTCAGCAACTACATTCTCAACACCTGACTTATCCCGGATCGCCAAATCAAATTCTTGTAACAACAAGATCCAACGAATAAGCCTAGGTTTGGCTTCCTTTTTAGCCAACAAGTATTTCAGTGCTGCATGGTCAGTATAGACTATCACCTTAGAACCCACAAGATAGGCTCTAAACTTATCTAAAGCAAAGACAACCGAAAGTAACTCCTTTTCAGTGGTAGCGTAGTTAACTTGCGCATCATCCAAAGTCTTACTGGCATAGTAAACTACATGTAGCACCTTATCCTTTCTTTGCCCCAAAACAGCCCCAACTACATAGTCACTGGTATCACACATTATCTCAAACGACAATGTCCAATCAGGAGACTGGATAATAGGAGCTGAGATTAGAGCTTATTTAATCCTGTCAAAAGACTTAACACACTCATCAGTAAAGACAAACGGGGCATCCTTATGGAGAAGCTTAGTCATTGGTTGAGCAATCTTTGACAAATCCTTAATAAAACGACGATAGAACCCCGCATGACCAAGGAAACTTCTAACACTTTTAACATTCACCGGGTACGGTAATTGCTCAACCACTTCCACTTTAGCTTTATCCACTTGGATGCCTCGTCCAGACACCAAATAACCAAGTACCACCCCTTCAGTTACCATGAAGTGGCACTTCTCCCAGTTTAACACAAGATTACTCTTCTCACAACGTTGTAAGACTTTAGTTAGATTAGCTAAACAACTATCAAAATCGGTCCCATAAACACTGAAGTCATCCATAAAGACCTCCATAATAGACTCGATATAATCATAAAATATAGCCATCATACAACGTTGAAAGGTGGCAGGGGCATTACATAACCCAAAAGGCATTCTTCGGTAAGCAAAGACACCATAAGGGCATGTGGAGGTAGTCTTTTCCTGATCGTCATGATGAATGGGGATTTGAAAGAATCCCGAGTAGCCGTCTAGATAACAAAAATACTTATGACACGCTAGGCGCTCTAACATTTGGTCAATATAGGGAAGAGGGAAGTGGTCTTTCCTAGTGGCTACATTCAGCCTCCTATAATCAATACACATCCTCCACCCTGTTCTAGTCTAGTAGATATGAGCTCATTTTTCTCATTAGTGACGACCGTAGTCCCTCCCTTTTTAGGGACTACCTGAACAGGACTGACCCACTTGGAATCAGAAATAGCATAAATAATCCCTGCATCTAACAATTTCTGCACCTTTTTTCGAACTACCTCTTGCATAGTGGGGTTCAAACGACGCTGACCCTGCCTACAAGGTTTATGGTCTTCTTCTAAGTGGATACGGTGCATACAAAAGTCAGGACTAATACCTTGTAAACCGTCAATGCTATAACCTATAGCCTTTTTATGCCTTTTTAAAACCACCAACAAATCAGTAAGTTGGCTTCAGATAGGCTAGCACTGACAATTACAGGATTCATCTCATGGGAATCAAGGAAAACATACTTAAGATGAGAGTGTAGGAAAAATCGGTATATTTCGTCATTAATTTTACGGATTATAACGAAACTATAGTATATGAATTACGAGTCATAAATGAATTGCATAATATAAAAATTATAGGAATTTAGAATTAACCTTTGGTCCTAGCAAATTTGGCCTATGAACAGTATCGAAATCGATATTCTCCTAATTGTTGCACCCAAGATGCTCTGAGATATGCCTTTTCTTGTGTTAGAAAGAATACAAAAATTACTGATGATTTTTGTGTCAAGAACTGAATCATGAATTATGTAGAGAAAAAGAGTTTATATAGACCTCTCCTCCTCTCTCCTTTTACACGTCCAAATAGAAGTCTAGTAGAGGGAGGAGTCTTCCCTCTTTTTCTTCTACTTGTATTAGGAATTGGAGTCAAGATAGGATTCTTCCTTCTTTTATTTATTTAATGTATAATATGTGTATGTAATATTATAATATATACGTCAATTATAAACATCGTATATTTATAATATGCTAATTAAATATAACAGTTTATATTTAATTACGAATTAACATTTAATTCGTTTAAGCTAACATTATTTAATCGTATAAAATAATTACATTATATACATTAATTAGATATAACATTTTATATTCAATTACGAATTAACATTTAATTCGTCTCAGCCAGTATTATTTAATCGTATTAAATAATCGTATCATCATTACATTGACTAACCTTTTAGTCATATACATCGACTAACCTTTTAGTCATATAAGGCATCAATATGATTATATTTTTCATATAATCATATCTCTCAAACACATCCTTTATGTGTGACTTTTAGGGACCAGTTGATCACCGCCATTAAAATGACAATAACGTCAAACTTCTAGCAAGCCAACCGTTATCGATAAACGTTAATCAACTGATAAGAATACTAAGTATACCTTGTGAACCTGTAAGAGATTTATACACGTTATCACACTAACTGTGGAGGACACTAGCTCCAACAATCTCCCACTTGTCCTCACAAGTATATGTGCGATAACCGATTCTCATATCCAAAATTTCTCCCACTCAATGTAAAACAATTTGCAAAGTCCGTATTCACAAAGGTCGTATTTTACAAGTGATCAATATCAAGAGTGGTTTTCCCGACTAGAGAGTAACTTAACTGATAAACGAATCATTATTCGAGCATGACCATGCATTTCAGTTACAACTCCTCGAGTGGCCCTGAGAAATAACAAAACCTGATAAAGGTTGGATATTTTCCTCAACTCGAATCCTGCAGATCCAAGCACAGTATGAAATGACCCAGTAAAAATCTACTTAGCCTCCTGTTATGGTCGACCATGAGAATGAAACCAAAGTCACCCAAAAACTGCCTTAATCTCAAGAGATAGTCGATAATCAAAAGAATCGACTCTTAGGAACACTATGGACGTCATATCCACGACCTGGCACCGAATGTTCTGAAACATTTAGGACTCCATAACGTTGTCACGATGTCCTACGAGGTATCCTTATAACTCGTATCTGTGATCGATCAGTCAACCGTTTGACTTATGGCTCGTTGAACCCACCATCAATCAACTTCACAGTATAATTGCCAGAGTTATCAGCTCATGTAGGCGATTACGGACCAAAACAATTATAATGTAATTCAGTTCACTTTGTGTCGTTCAATGTTGTCGTACAATCCACTTGAAAAACAAAATATGAAACAATACGATGATGTTATAAATAGTGCATGAAAAAGATACATTTATCTAATCCACATAAAACAGCTACTACAACTCACGAACACGTTTAATTCCCATGGAAATAACGTGCCCTTCATGCTTATCATATTTTAACGGTTTAGTGATAGGGTCCGCGATGTTGTTATCCGAAGCAATCTTGTCAATCACTATCTCCTTTTGCTCCACGTAATCTCGGATCATGTGAGCCTTCCGAAGTACATGTCTAGACTTGTTGCTGGACTTAGGCTCCTTAGCCTGGAAGATGGCACCTCTATTATCACAATAGATGGTGATAGGGTCACTCGAACTAGGAACTACAGTTAGTCCTTGTAAGAACTGACGCATCCATATAACTTCCTTTGCAGCTTCTGAAGCGGCATAGTACTAGGCCTCAGTTGTAGAATCTGCTATAACACTCTGTTTGGAGCTTTTCCAACTGACCGCAGCGCCATTAAGAGTAAAGACGAATCCAGACTGAGATTTCGAGTCATCTCGATCTGTTTGGAAGCTAGGATCTGCGTAACCGATTGCGCATAGCTCAGTGTCTCCTCCATAAGTCAATACCCAATCCTTAGTCCTTCGTAAGTACTTAAGGATATTTTTGACAGTCATCCAGTGTGTTTCACCTGGATTGCCTTGGTATCGACTCGTCATACTCAATGCATATGCCACGTCCGGACGTGTGCATATCATGACATATATGATCGATCCTATAGCTGATGCATAAGGAACACGACTCATGCGCTCGACCTCTTCCGATGTCTTGGGTGCCTGAGCTTTACTCAAATGCATCCCAGAAATCATTGGAAGGTTCCCCTTCTTGGAGTTGGTCATGCTGAACCTCTCAAGAATCTTATCTATACAAGACTCCTGACTGAGTGATAACATCCATCGTGATCTATCTCTATAGATACGGATCCGCAATATGCGTTGTGCCTCACCCAGATCTTTCATCTGGAAATGGTTCTTTAACCATACTTTTACCGAAGATAAGAGAGGAATGTCATTCCCAATCAAGAGTATGTCATCAACATACAATATCAAGAAGATAATCTTACTCCCACTCGACTTGACATATAAGCATGGTTCCTCGACCGATCGAGTGAAACCATTCTCTTTTATCACCTGGTCAAAACGATGATTCCAACTCCGAGAAGCTTGCTTAAGTCCATAAATGGAACGCTTAAGCTTGCAAAACTTTCTTAAGATTTTTTTAGGATCAATGAAACCTTCGGGTTTGTACCATGTACAATTCCTCCTCCAAATAACCGTTTAAGAAGGCGGTTTTCACATCCATCTGCCAAATTTCATAGTCATGAAAAGCGGCAATCGCTAAGATTATCCGAATGGAACGCATCATAACTACGAGTGCAAAAATTTCATCATAATGCAATCCTTGCACTTGAGTGAAACCTTTTGCCACTAGTCGTGCCTTATAGGTGTTTGGTTGTCCTTCTACAGAATGTTTTATCTTATAAAGCCATTTGCACTGAACAGGTCGTACCTTATCAGGCAAATCAACCAGATCCCATACGTCATTCTCATACATGGAGTCCATCTCGGATTGCATGGCTTTAAGCCATAGCTTAGAGTCGGAACAGGTCATAACACCTTTATAGGTAACGGGTTCGTTACTCTCTAAGAGTAAAACATCATCTCTCTCATTCTCCTCGACCATACCAATGTATCTGTCTGGAGGAATGAAGACTCTACCCGACCTCCTAGGTTCCATATGGATGTTAACCGTAGCAGAAGTTGAAGGAACCTCTTTCTCCATTGGTTGCTCGGTTGTTGGTTCTTGAATCTCCGACAGATCAAGGTTCTATTACTTGACTTATTCTCGAGAAACTCTTTCTCTAAGAACTTCGCACTAGCCGCAACAAAAACTCGTTGTTCGGTAGGCGAATAGAAGTAATGACCAAACATTCCTTTTGGATAACCAATAAAGTATGTCTTGACCGATCGCGGGCCGAGCTTATCCTCGTGTCTCCACTTGACATAAGCCTCGCAGCCCCAAACCCGAATAAAGGACAAGTTAGGGACCGTTCCCTTCCATATCTCATATGGAGTCTTGTCTACAGCTTTAGACGGACTTCGGTTAAGTATTAGAGCAGCTGACAAAAGAGCAAAACCCCATAATGAATCAGGTACTACCGTGTGACTCATCATGGATCGAACCATATCAAGTAATGTTCGATTTCTCCGTTCGGACACACCATTTAATTGAGGTGTTCCAGGTGGAGTTAACTGTAATACTATGCCACAGTCTTTAAGGTGTTGATCAAACTCATTTGAAAGATATTCGCCACCACGATCTGATCGAAGTGCTTTAACCTTTCTTCCCAGTTGGTTCTCAACCTTATTCTGGAATTCCTTGAACTTTTCAAAGGACTCACTTTTATGCTTCATTAAGTAGACATATCCGTATCTACTCAAATCATCCGTGAAAGTGATAAAATATCTATAGCCGTCTCTTGCGTTGATTGACATAGGTCCACATACATCAGTATGTATGAGTCCTAATAGGTCATTAACACGCATTCCAACACCTTTGAAGGAAATTCGAGTCATTTTGCCGAAGAGACATGACTCACACGTGCCAAATGATTCGTAATCAAATGGGGAGATAGTCCCATTCTCAATGAGCTTCTTTACACGTTTTTCATTTGTGTGTCCCATACGACAGTGCCATAGATAAGTTTGATCTTTGTCACCAACCTTTACTTTCTTATTATTCACGTGTAATATTTCTGTTGTTTGATCTAAGATATAAATGCCATTCATGGAAATTGCTTTGCCATAAATCATTTCATTCAAAGAGAAAATACAGCTATTGTCTTTTATTGAAAATGAAAAACCGTCTTTATCAAGTACGGAAACAGATATAATGTTCTTAGATAAACTGGGTACATAGTAACAGTTATATAAATACAACTCAAATCCACTCGGGAGTTGGATTACGTATGTTCCCATTGAGACTGCAGCAACTTTTGCTCCATTCCCGACTCGCAGGTCGACATCACCCTTTGCGAGAGGTGTGATGTTTTTTAGGCCCTGCAAATGATTACACAGATGAGAACCACAACCAGTATCAAGGACCCAAGTTCCGAAACTTGCATGGTTAATCTCAATCATATGAATATAAGATGACATACCAAGAGGAGTGACGTGGCCTGCTTTTATGTCCTCACGGTACACTGGACAGTTCCTCCTCCAATGCCCAGTCTTGTGGCAATGCTGGCATTCATTGTCACTGTCCTTGCTCTTTGCCTTGCCTTGTGAGCTACTAGTCTCACCAAGCTCACTCTGACCATTTCCTGACTTTTTAAACTTTGGCTTCCCTACATTTAGGTCACCATGAGCCTTGCCCTTACCTTTGTTTTTGTTGGAAATCATGAGAACATCTTGCTTAATGCTCCCACTCAATTTCAGATCCTTCTCGGTCTGTACGAGAAGTGAGTGTAGCTCATGAAGACTTTTCTTCATGTCATTCATGTAGTAATTTGCCTTCAAAAGGGCAAAACCATCATGAAGTGAATGAAGCATTTGGTCAATGACTATGCTCTCACTGATTTTGCAATCAAATGCCTCCAGTTTCTCGACATTCTCAATCATATCAAGAATGTGTGGGCTAACCGGTTGGCCCTTCTAGAGTTTCGCCTCAAAGAAGCGACAGGTATGCTCATAACTAACGATTCTCGGTGCTTTTGAGAACTCGTTAGTGAGCGTGGTGAAAATCTTATTTGCACCTTGGGCAATGAAGCGTCTTTGCAAATTGGGTTCCATTGCAAAAATGAGTACGTTCTTTATCGCACCCGCTTCCATAACGAAGTCATTATAAGCATGTGACTCGTTAGCTCTCGCATTGGGGCCTGGGTTTGGCGGTATTGGCTCATTCAAGTACTGGAGCTTGCCGTCAGCAATGGCTGCATTCCGTAATGCCGCCTTCTAGTCCGCAAAGTTGGACCCGTCATTCTTCGGTCGCGTGGACTGATTCATGTGGTCCATAAAAGCTTTAAGCCTGGATTCGCGCGCGAGCGTGGCACTTGGCATAGGGATATAAGTATTTCCAGCCATTTGTTATATGCAGTATTTATCAATATAAACGAGTTCTACACTGAAAAAGAAGAAAAACATAATAAACATACTCATCGTTTTGAATTTAAGTCTAGTACAAAATATGATTTAATGCAAAGACTCGATCATTTATACAATTGACCTCCCTCAAGAATTATATAAATGATCCCAAGACTCAATTATCTGTAAATTGATAAGCCAACTTCTTGGCTAATTCTACCTTTAGAATTCTTGGTCGATAAATTTCTGTAAATTCTATCTTTAGTCCATCATAATCACGAGAAACTCTTCGGACTATAATGTTGAGATAAAATAGGTCAACACACACTACTTACCCAACGTAGAAGGGGTCATATGGAGAGTAAGGTCCTATATGCCTACCGACGAAGAAGGGATTCATAGTAGTTTGACCTATAAAGACTAGTCTCAATTTTAGGTTTAGAGGAAGATCCCATCAATTTTATTTTAATTCAATTTTAAGTGAACTAATATCTAGCATGCGAAAATGAATAAACTAAAATGATGGCTTAAATTCGAGACATCTTTCTGTCCATGATAACTAACATCCAAACTATATGAGTCAAATTTCATGCATTTTAGTAATAGGTGGTTTGGTTTAGGCGGAATATGATGCATTAACTATCATGTGATGAAAAAGCAACAAGGACGGAAAAATACATAAAAATATTACAAAGTCCTAACGTGGCCTATCTACCAAAATGAACAAAATAAAACTTTGGAATCCAACCCATTTGGACCCGAGAAGCTTGTCTTGATGTTCCATCTTGGTCCATGTAGCGGGAGTGAGCAATCCGATCTCCATCTTTAGTCTTCTCAAAATACATTTAATAAATTACAAAATATAAACCTATTTACATTCTAATTTAAAAACGTAATTTAATGAAAAATAAAATGGAGATTCGAGATCTCAAAATTACATCAAAGATCATGTTTCCATCATTACGAAAACATGATCAACTAAGGCCACACTAGGTAATACAAATTACAACCGATTGCAAAAATACGTAAATTAAACCATTCAACCATTCATTCAACAAGATAAAATGCATCAACTATAAATTAATCATTCAAGACATAATTCTTTAATTATGAAGAATAATTTATCCAAACTAGCTTTTAAAATGATCAAAATTATGTGACAATTCCTTAATTAATCACAATAACCCCAACCAAACATAATCCAATTTTAATTCATATTCTTTAACATGAATTAATACAATATTATTTTAAACCTCTTTAAAATAATTGGGTATCCAATTATTGTGAACTTCTTCACAACAATAAACGAAACATTACCATTATAATGAATAATAAATAAAAATCGACCAAAAATTAAAAAAAGAAACAGTTTTTTTTTCTTTAAAATATATAATTTAATTTGATGTTACTAATATTTTCAAGATCGGTACATATTATCAACATCTAATCATTATTAAACATCGATACGAACTAGATGATTCAATTTAACAATTTAAAATGAATATCTAAATCAATGAATACCGAAAAATATATAGCAATGAACATTCAAATCGATTTCCATTTTCATTTTAATTTAATCCTTATTAAATCAAAACAACTACAAATTCATCATGTTATCGTCTTAACTATTTAAAACAACAATTATAATGAATCAAAATGGAAAAACAAGGCAATTTTTTTTTTCTCTCACGGCTGAACAGTGCCGTGAACAGTACCATTTTTTTTTTCTTCGGCCTTGAACAGTACCAAAAAATCAAATTTTTTTTTTCTTTTCTCGGCCGAAAACAAAAACAAAAAAAAACTAATCTTATATTTCATCAATTATGAAAAACATATAAAATAATTTCGTAGCCCTTGGCTCTGATACCACATGTGGGAAAAATCGGTATATTTCGTCATTAATTTTACGGATTATAACGAAACTATAGTATATGAATTACGAGTCATAAATGAATTGCATAATATAAAATTATAGGAATTTAGAATTAACCTTTGGTCCTAGCAAATTTGGCCTATGAACAATATCGAAATCGATATTCTCCTAATTGTTGCACCCAAGATGCTCTGAGATATGCCTTTTCTTGTGCTAGAAAGAATACAAAAATTACTGATGATTTTTGTGTCAAGAACTGAATCATGAATTATGTAGAGAAGAAGAGTTTATATAGACCTCTCCTCCTCTCTCCTTTTACACGTCCAAATAGAAGTCTAGTAGAGGGAGGAGTTTTCCCTCTTTTTCTTCTACTTGTATTAGGAATTGGAGTCAAGATATGATTCTTCCTTCTTTTATTTATTTAATGTATAATATGTGAATGTAATATTATAATATATACGTCAATTATAAACATCGTATATTTATAATTTGCTAATTAAATATAACAGTTTATATTTAATTACGAATTAACATTTAATTCGTTTAAGCTTACATTATTTAATCGTATTAAATAATTACATTATATACATTAATTAGATATAACAGTTTATATTCAATTACGAATTAACATTTAATTCATTTAATTCGTCTCAGCTAGTATTATTTAATCGTATTAAATAATCGTATCATCATTACATTGACTAACCTTTTAGTCATATAAATCAACTAACCTTTTAGTCATATAAGGCATCAATATGATTATATTTTCATATAATCATATCTCTCAAACACATCCTTTAGGTGTGACTTTTAGGGACCAGTTGATCACCGCCATTTAAAATGACAATAACGTCAAACTTCTAGCAAGCCAACCGTTATCGATAAACGTTAATCAACTGATAAGAATACTAAGTATACCCTGTGAATCCTGTAAGAGATTTATACACGTTATCACACTAACTGTGGAGGACACTAGCTCCAACAGAGAGGGGAGAGGTTTAAGTTCAGGTTTCTTTACCTCGGTAACCTTAGGGGGGTTACCTAAGTTATAAACCTTCTGGGACTTGCAATCCTCTCCTGTCAGCATTTTTTCCATCTCAACTACTTCTTTACTCCGTGAGCTTCCAGCTTCAGCAGTGCTAGAAATTAAGGCAATCTCCAGAGGATCCCTATTCAAACATAAAGAAAGATTGTCATCAATAGTTATATCAACAATATTGACTCGATGACATGTCTCTTCTAACATGGGATGTTTCATGGCATTATCCAAGTTGAAAGTGATTGTATCATCCCCCACTGTTAGTGTAAGTCTCTTCTAACATGGGATGTTTCATGGCATTATCCAAGTTGAAAGTGATTGTATCACCCCCCACTGTTAGTGTAAGTCTCCCATTCTTAACATCTATAACCGCCCCCGCAGTATGGAGGAATGGTCGTCCCAAGATGATAGGAATTTGGGTGTCCTCAGCCATATCTAAGACAACAAAGTCAACTGGTATGAAAAACTTCCCTACTCTAACCGGTACGTCTTCTAAAATCCCTAAAGGGTGTTTAATAGAACGGTCGGCCATTTGTAAGGTCATGGTTGTAACAGTAAGTTGACCCATATTTAACATTTTGCATTTAGAAAATGGCATAACACTAACAATAGCCCCTAAATCACAAAGGGCTTTATCAATTGCTAAGCAACCTATATTACAAGGAATAGAAAAACTACCTGGATCCTTTAGCTTTGGTGGTGATCTGGATTGCAACACAGCACTGCATTCCTCAGTAAATGCAACCATCTCCACTTCATTAAAGGACCGCTTCCTTGTCAATATATCTTTCATGAACTTTGCATAAGCCGGCACTTGAGTAATCAACTCGGTAAAAGGTAAACTCACTTACAGATTCTTGACCACTTCCATAAACCTCCCAAACTGTTTATCAAGCTTGGATTTATGTTGGCGGTGCGGAAAGGGAAGTGCAATGACAATGGGCTCGGCTTCTTTGGCTTTGGAAGATGAATTAAAAGTGTTATCATCCTGATCAGAGGTTGCTCGATCGAGCAGAGGGCTTGCTCGATCGAGTTTTTCTGAACAATAACTTTCAGGAACTTTTCGAGCAGAATTTTCAACTTTTTCAAGGGTTGCTCGATCGAGCAAGGGGGTGATGCTCGATCGAGCAACTTTATTTTCAGCCCCTTTTTCGCTGTTTTTCGAACTTTGATCAACAACTTCCAAGCTTTCATTGGTTTCATCCCTTATCATTTCAGGGCCTTTGTAATGGGTTCCACTCCTCAAGGTGATAGCATTGTTCATGTGGAGGGTGTCCTTGAGGAGGAAGATTACCTGGTTGTTTATGTGGATTTTGAATTACCAATTGGGCAATTTGAGTGTCAACCATCTTATTATGAGTTATCAACTGTAAGATCTGAGCATCTTGCTTTTGCTGTATCATAAGACTTTGCTGCAACATGGCTTTCAATTCCGCCATGTCATTACTTAGAGGTGGTGGAGGTGGAGGTTGTTGAAAGTTTTGGCCTCCTTGATTGGAACGATTGTAATTACCTTGAGAATTGCGATTCTGAGGAATCACATAAGATGAACCTTGTTGTTGATGTGGCGGTGGGGTAGGATTAAGAACATTCTGACTTCGGTAGGAGAAATTAGGATGCTCTTTTGTCCTTTCATTGTAAAAATTGGAGTAAGGTGTACCTTGCTTAAAAGATTGAAAGGCAATGACTTGCTTAACCGTACTCATACATTCCACTGCATTATGCCCCATAGTACCACATCGTTCACAGGTTGGCTCTTGTTGAACCATGGCATGAACCGTTTGCTTATTTTCCAAGGACTTTGAAGTTTGTAACTCGGCAATTTTGGCAGTTAATGCCTCCAACTGAGCTGCAACTGCATTATCCGAACCTCTTCTCCTCACATTACCCCTGGGATTCCCATACTCAGCAGTGGGAGTATCCATCTCATCAATTAACTTCCAAGCATTGACATCAGTAGTGTTATTTTGGAATCTCCCATTAAGAGCAGAATCTAACAACGTCCTCTGATCATCATATAACCCATTGTAAAATTGGTTGCATAAGAACCAAGTATCAAAACCATGATGTGGAACAGACTTGAAAGGCTTTTTGAAGCGAACACATGCCTCATTAAAGTTCTCATTTGTACCTTGTTTGAAACTTGTGATTTGACTTCGAATGGCATTGGTTTCTGTGGCGGAAAATATCTTTTATAGAATGCAAGAGCCAAAGAATTCCAATTGGTGATGCCAAGTGCAGCCATATCTAACTCACTCAACCAATCTTCTGCCCCGTCTCGTAGTGAAAAGGGAAACAACACCAACTTAATCTGATCTTGCGTCACCCCACCTGTTAAAGGAATAGAGCAACAATAGTTGGTGAATTTCTCCATATGCTTAGCAGGATCCTCAGTAGGGCTTCCTCCAAACATGTTTCGCTCCACCAAAGAGATATAAGATGGACGAATCTCAAAAGTACTATTACCCGTAGTAAGGAGTTGAAATCCCTTGGGAATAGATGCAACGGTAGGCTCCGAATGGCTGGCTAGAGTAGGCATGATTGTAGTAGGTGCAGAAATAGGTGTATCCTCTTCTAAGGATGGTTTTTCTGCGACGAATTCGGCGTAAACTGTTTCAAGCGTACTCAAGTCTTCCGCTTCTTGAATTTCCTTCCAAAAGTTTCGTCTAGACCGGAGAGTCTTCTCTGGTTCGGAATTGTAGGGCACGAGAACGGACCTAGAACACCTGGGCATAAACAAAAACTAAAGAAAAGGATGAGAACGGTCTCAAGGAACTTAGGTTCCCTGAGACGAAAAAGACAAACTAAGTAGAAACAAACAGAAAACTGTTGCCTCCCCGGCAACGGCGCCAAATTTGATAAGGTTAAAGTCGCGTCACCTTAATCAAAGTAAACCTAATTCACAACTAACTAATAGTCACCGGTAAGCAAGGTATCGAATCCACAGGGAGGCGGTAGTATTCTAATATGTTAAATTAAGTTCGTCTCTAAAGTAATAATTTCGGGGTTTGAGATTGAGTTCTAAACTAAAAGCAATCAACAATAACAATAAATAATAACAATAACAATAACAACTAATAATAAGCAATAACAGCTAATAATAAAAGGTTGAAAACAATAAGATTAAAAGTCTAGGGTCTCAGATTCACTAGGATTATTGTTCAGGGGTAAGGATGAAGTCAACTATCATGCAATAAAGTTATCTAAGGTCACAAGATCGGTCGATTCAATTATGCCCTTTAGATCTACAATTTAACATGCGATCGCTATCATTAAACGAGTTCTATTCAATTATAGTAGCCTATCTTAGTCTTAACCCGGTCGGTGTCAATCCTAATTTGCGAGACTAGTTAATTAATCCTGGCCAGTAATCAAACAACTAGAATTAAAACGATAATCAAAAGATAACCATGCAATTGCAATTCAATTAATTAATCTACCCCTTCTAACAATCCTAGATCCCCTTTCAACCCTAGAAAGAAATTTAGCTACTCATAACGATATAAACAAAAACAATAATAATTAAAGTAAACATGATTAACAACAATGAAAGGATGAATAAGGAGTAATTAAAGAACAAGAAGGTAATTAACTGAATAACAAAGGAAGATTGAAGAATACCGATTACAATTTGAACTAAAGACAATCGTCTTTGATGAATAAAATCCAGAGGCAAAGAAAGCTAAATTAGGTTTTCTAATATTAAAGCATGTAAAGCATTAAAAAGCATAGAAAAGCATGCCTAATTATGAAAGACGAGCTTTCTTTTTATAGTACAAAAGATCTAATTAATTAGGTTAAAGTTTAGGAAACCACGAAAAAGCTGCCGAAATATAGGTTGCTCGATCGAGCAACATGATTCTGCTCGATCGAGCACGAAAATAGTGCAACTCGATCGAGCAAGGGTCTTTTGCTCGGTCGAGCATCCTTCGTTTTGGCTCGTTTCTTCACTTTTCTTTATTTATTCTCTTTTCTTTCTCGATTTCCGTGCCTAGCTTCTACGATCCGACTCCGCCACGCTCCATATCAACTCAAAAAGCTCCAAATGCATCCAATCTGCATTAAAACATAACAAAAGCGGCAGAAACGATATTCTAGCTAAAATAGCATAGAAACAAGCAAGGAAAGACGGTAAATCGAGTTAAATGCAATTGAGGGAAGCATAAAATATGTGTATAAATAGTGATCATCAAAAGACTTAATTTAATAACACATTTCCTGCATACCAATCATTTATTTGTTTTTTATTAAATATTTTCATAAAGAATAGAAAAATGTAAATAAATAATTCGGATTTAGGATAAAGGAAATATTAATTTAAATCTACTATTATTAAATCTGCAAAAAGCAGTAATTACAACATGTATAAGCTAGTTTACAAAAAAAAAACTTTTCTTACTTCTCCTAGCTACTTATAATTTGTAGTAATTCTTCTTTAAGAGGGCTCGACAACTACTCACAAAGAGCAAGTGGGGGGACAAGTGGGGGGATCCATTTACCCCCACTTGTCCCCTCACTTGCTCTTTCTGAGAAGGGATTGACCCATTTTAAATGAGAATTTGTGTATAATTTGATAGTCCAAATCTGTACTAGTTCTGCATTTGATAACTCGTTCTGCTAATTAGAATATACTCTCTCCTATTCCATCTATTCTTCCTTATTTCCTATTTGGTCAATTCATGTTTTCTTCCTTATTTCCTATTTAATTGCATGTTGTTAGATTATTAGAAGTTAATTAAATAGTTAGTTACACTACAGGACAAAATAGTAGTTAGGTAATGGTTAGAGGTTGTTAGAGTTAGTTACAACAAGCTTAAGGTAGTATATATATACCTATTCTATTCATTGTTAAGATACAAGTTCATTATTACAAGTTTATCAAAGTTATAATTCATACTTCAATATGGTATCAGTCACCAAGTTTGACGATCCAAATTAAATCGCTTCCGCAAAACAAAATTAATCAGATCTTCATCATTTTCTTCATCATTTTTACATTACTCCTTTATCATTTATTCAACAATTATTTCTTCAAAGTTGAGTAACAATGCCTGAAACTGATAATACTTCAACACCTTCTTATGAATTCTATGATGATCCTCTCTATCTCTCTCAATCAGATCAAACTTCAAGATTAAGTCAGACTTTATTCAATGGGCAAGACTTTCTTTCATGGAAACATGATGTGTTCATGGCACTTGCATCTAAAAGTAAAGAAGGTTTCTTGGATGGTTCTTTTGCTGCACCTGCTCAATCAGACAAGAAGTTCAGACAATGGATTCGTTGTGATCTGATGGTGCTCAATTGGATCCTGAATTCTATGGAGAAGGTGATTCGAGACAATTTCAAATATGTACGTTCTGCAAAACTTCTGTGGTCTGAGCTTAATGAAAGATATGGCATTGCTAATGCCATTGAAATTTACCAAATTAAGAAGGACATGGATGGTGTTAGTCAAGGGAATACTTCTCTAATTGAGTATTACAGTAAACTCAAGAATTTTTGGAAAACTCTTGATAATCTAGACCTTGTTCCAAGGTGTTCTTGTGGGAAAATTGATTATTGTTCCTGTTCTTTGGTGAAGAAAATGTTTGACCGAGAACAGAATGCTAAATTGATACAGTTTATAATGGGTTTGACCAATGCTCATGATAATATCAGAAGTCAAATCCTATCTATGGATCCTTTGCCTACTATAAGCAAAGCTTTGGGTTTGTTACAAAAGATAGAAAGGCAAAAACAGGTTTCTGAGACTGTTGTAGTTTTGACAGATACCAATGCTTATGCTGTATCAAGTCAGTATCCTTCTAATCAAGGCTCTTGGAAGAAGTCTACTTCTGCTGATGTACATGGTCCAAAGTTTTGTACTTTTTGTACAATGAAAGGTCATAGTTTGTCTGAATGCTACAAGTATAACAAGTGTTCTCACTGTAACAAACCAGGGCACAAAGTTGATGTTTGTTATGAGTTACATGGTTTCCTGACAAAGGCAAGGTTAAGGTTTTTGGTAAAGGACAATTTGGTTCACAAAAGGGTAAAAGGGGAGTCAATAATGTTGACACAAGGTTAATTGATGAATCTCCTTTACAAGATTTTGATTCCACAACTGTCCTCACAAACTCTGCTGTTTCTGTTGATACAAATGGTGCATCCACTTCTTTTGATCCACTTCTTCTTGATGGGATTGTGTCTTCTGTGGTGGATCAAGTTATGGAAAGGATGTCAGAATCTTCTTTAAATGATGTTGCTGCACATTTTGCAGGTATGATTCCTAATTCCTTAGTACATTCAGTTAATAAACACAATTTTATGCCTGATTGGATCATTGATACATGGGCTTCAGATCACATGACATCTAATTATGCTTTTTTACATAATGTTAGGAGTTTAAATATTCCAATTCATGTTGGTTTACCTGATGGCGCACTTAAAATTGTTAATCAGGTGGGTGACATTCAGTTAACTGATCATATTATATTAACTAATGTGTTTTATATGCCTGGTTTTAAACAGAATCTGTTATCAGTTAGTCGACTTATCGAGGATAATGTTGTCACTATTTTATTCCTGTCTAACAAATGTATTTTTCAGGCCCTTTAAGATAAACAAGTACTAGGAGTTGGAAGAAGAGAAGGAGATCTTTACAAATTACAGCATGTTCATAAGAAATTACAATCTGCCACTGTTACTAGTTTAGTTCAAAATGTTTTTACACAGGAATTTTTAGTGAATGATTGTAAATTTTCTGGTTTTAGTAAGACTGATGATTATGTTCAATTGATGCATTCAAGATGTGGTCATATGTCACTTGATAAGCTGAAACTTGTAATTCCAGTGACTAATAGTAATAAAGAGATGTTTCATTGTGAATCTTGTATTTTAGCTATGCATCATAAACTTCCTTTTTCATCAAGTATATCTAGAGCATCATCTGCTTTCTCTTTGTTACATATGGATGTGTGAGGACCTTACAAAGTTCCTACATTAACAGGTGCTAGATATTTTCTTACTTTACTTAATGATTATACTAGGACTACTTGGGTTATATTGTTTCATCATAAGGATCAGGATGCTGGGTTGATTAAAGATTTCTTAGCTCATGTTGTCACACAGTTTGGCATAGATGTAAAGATTATTAGGTCTGATAATGGGACAAAATTCATTCAACAAGTTTGTAATAGACTATTTAAAGATAACGACATTCTTCATCAAACTAGCATAGTAGGTAGACCTCAACAAAATGGAAGGGTAGAAAGAAAGCATAGACATATGTTAGAAACAGCTAAGGCATTAAGGTTTTCTGCTGGATTGCCTATTAAATTCTGGGGTGAGTGTGTGCTTACTGCTGCTTATTTGATTAATATGATGCCTGCTAAAGTTCTGAATTGGCAGACTACTCATGAATTGTTGTTTAGAACTAAGCCTGTTTATGATTTTTTAAGAGTATTTGGTTGTACTTGTTATGCTACAATGCCACCTACGTTCATTGATAAATTTGGCCTCAAGGCTAGAAAATGTGTTTTCATAGGATATCCCTATAATCAGAAAGGATATAAGTTGTATGATGTATCTAGTCATAAAGTTTTTACTGCTAGAGATGTAATTTTTAAGGAAAATCTATTTTATTTCAAGAATGAAATTGGGGTTCAGTCTGAACTTGATACACCCTTAGATATTGTAAATCCTGCTGCTTCTACTGTATTACTACCATGTCATAATAGAGGGGTTAAAAATCAGTCAAGATGTGAATTACAAAATGATGTTTTGATGGATCATTCACAAGCAGCTGAGATTCCTGTTAGTGAACATCAAGAGGACACACATCATGTTCAAGTTTCTGATACTATTACTCCTGAAGCATCTTTACCTGTTGAGCCTAATGGCAGACGGTCCAAAAGACCAATTCAAATGTCAGTCAAGTTAAAGGATTTTCATTGTCCTCAAAAGTTACCAAGAAGAAGTGGTTTTCATGCTCAGGTTTTGGATAACTTGAGAGACTATCATCCAGAGTATGTGGCATCATTGGCTAAAGTCATTCAAGAGCTTGGGATATAATAGAGGTTATGGACAAAGAGATTAAGGCACTTCAACAGAATGATACTTGGGATATAGTAGAGCTACCAGCTGGACAAAAGGCAATATGATGATCACTATTTATATACATATTTTATGCTTCCCCTAGTCACAAATAACTCGATTTACCGTCTTTCCTTGCTTATTCTATGCTATTTTAGCTAGAATATCGATTCTGCCGCTTTTGTTATGTTTTAATGCAGATTGGACACATTTGAAGCTTTTTGAGTAGATATGGAGCATGGCGGAGTTGGATCGTAGAAGCTAGGCACGGAAATCGAGGAAGAAAAGAAGAAGAAATGAAGAAAAGTCAAAGAATCAAGCCTAAATGAGGGCTGCTCGACCGAGCACTGGTCTCTTGCTCGATCGAGTCGGTGTCATGGCTGCTCGATCGAGCAGAAGTGCCTTGCTCGATCGAGCAAGCTATATTTCGGCGGCTTTTTCGTGTTTTCCTTAATTTTAATCTAATTAGTAGGATCTTTTGTATTATAAAAAGAAAGTTCGTCTTTCTTAATTAGATATACTTTCATATGCTTTTCAATGCTTTATTGCTTTAAATTAGAAAACCTAATTTAGTTTGCTTGCCTCCGGATTTATTTCATCAAAGACGATTGTCTTTAGTTCATCTTGTAATCGGTATTCTTCAATCGTTCTTAGTTATTTATTTAATTACCTTCTTGTTCTTTAATTATTCTTTGTTATTCCTTTCATTGTTGTTAATCATGTTTACTTTAATTATTATTGTTTTTGTTTATATCGTTATGAGTAGCTAAACTTCTTTCTAGGGTTGAAAGGGGATCTAGGATTGTTAGAAGGGGTAGATTAATTAATTGAATTGCAATTGCATGGTTATCGTTTGATTATCGTTTTAATTCTAGTTGTTTGATTACTGGCCAGGATTAATTAACTAGTCTTGCAAATTAGGATTGACACCGACCGGGTTAAGACTAAGATAGGCTACGATAATTGAATAGAACTCGTTTAATGATAGCGACCGCATGTTAATCGTAGATCTAAAGGGCATAATTGAATCGACCGATCTTGTGACCTTAGATAACTTTATTGCATGATAGTTGACTTCATCCTTATCCCTGAACAATAATCCTAGTGAACCTGTGACCCTAGACTTTTAATCTCATTGTTTTCAACCTTATTAGTTTGTTATTGCTTATTATTCGTTGTTATTAGTATTAGTTGTTATTGTTTACTTTATTTGTTGTTATTAATTGCTATTAGCTTAGAACTCAAATCTCAAACCCATAAATTGTTACTTTAGAGACAAGCTTAGCTTAACAGATTAGAATACTCCCGCCTCCCTGTGGATTCGATACCTTGCTTACCGCTACTATTAGTTAGTAGTGAATTAGGTTTTACTTTGATTAAGGAGACGCGACTTTACCCTTATCAAATTTGGCGCCGTTGCCGGGGAGGCAACAGTTTTCTGTTTGTTTCTACTTAGTTTGTCTTTTTCGTCTCAGGGAACCTAAGTTCCTTGAGACAGTTCTCATCCTTTTCTTTAGTTTTTGTTTATGCCCAG
Source organism: Heliosperma pusillum (assembly GCA_022085475.1). Taxonomy (NCBI): domain Eukaryota; kingdom Viridiplantae; phylum Streptophyta; class Magnoliopsida; order Caryophyllales; family Caryophyllaceae; genus Heliosperma; species Heliosperma pusillum. The sequence continues at coordinate 80,984 of JAIUZE010073250.1, forward strand.
GTGTTCTAGGTCCGTTCTCGTGCCCTACGATTCCGAACCAGAGAAGACTCTCCGGTCTAGACGAAACTTTTGGAAGGAAATTCAAGAAGCGGAAGACTTGAGTACGCTTGAAACAGTTTACGCCGAATTCGTCGCAGAAAAACCGTCCTTAGAAGAGGATACACCTATTTCTGCACCTACTACAACCATGCCTACTCTAGCCAGCCATTCGGAGCCTACCGTTGCATCTATTCCCAAGGGATTTCAACTCCCTACTACGGGTAATAGTACTTTTGAGATTCGTCCATCTTATATCTCTTTGGTGGAGCGAAACATGTTTGGAGGGAGCCCTACTGAGGATCCTGCTAAGCATATGGAGAAATTTACCAACTATTGCTGCTCTATTCCTTTGACGGGTGGAGTGACACAAGATCAGATCAAGTTGGTGTTGTTTCCCTTCTCATTACGAGACGGGGCAGAAGATTGGTTGAGTGAGTTAGATATGGCTGCACTTGGCATCACCGATTGGAATTCTTTGGCTCTTGCATTCTACAAAAGATATTTTCCGCAACAGAAAACCAATGCCATTAGAAGTCAAATCACAAGTTTCAAACAAGGTCCCCAAGAGAACTTTAATGAGGCCTGGGTTCGCTTCAAAAAGCTTGTCAAGTCTGTTCCACATCATGGTTTTGATTCTTGGTTCTTATGCAACCAATTTTATAATGGGTTATATGATGATCAGAGAACATTGCTCGATTCTGCTGCCAATGGGAGATTCCAAAATAACACTACAGATGCCAATGCTTGGAAGCTAATTGATGAGATGACTACTCACACTGCTGAGTATGGGAATCCTAGGGGTAATGTGAGGAGAGGAGGTACGGATAATGCAGTTGCAACTCAGTTGGAGGCATTAACTGCCAAAATTGCCGAGTTACAAACTTCAAAGTCATTGGAAAATAAGCAAACGGTTCATGCCATGGTTCAACAAGAGCCAACCTGTGAAAGATGTGGTACTATGGGGCATACTGCAGTGGAATGTATGAGTATGGTTGAGCAAGTCCTTGCCTTTCAATCTTTTAAGCAAGGTACACCTTACTCCAATTTTTACAATGAAAGGACAAAAGAGCATCCCAATCTCTCTTACAGAAGTCAGAATGTTCTTAATCCTACCCCACAGCCACATCAGCAACAAGGTTCCTCTTATGTGATTCCTCAGAATCGCAATTTCCAAGGTAACTTCAATCGTTCCAATCAAGGAGGTCAAAACTTTCAACAACCTCCACCTCCACCACCTCCAAGTAATGATATGGCGGAATTGAAAGCCATGTTGCAGCAGAGTCTTATGATACAACAAAAGCAAGATGCTCAGATCTCACAGTTAATAGCTCATAATAAGATGGTGGACACTCAAATTGCCAAATTGGCAATTCAAAATCCACATAAACAACCAGGTAATCTTCCTCCTCAAGGACACCCTCCACATGAACAAGCCAATGCTATCACTTTGAGGAGTGGAACCCATTACAAAGGCCCTGAAATGATAAGGGATGAAACCAATGAAAGCTTGGAAGTTGCTGATCAAAGTTCGAAAAAAGGCGAAAAAGGGGCTGAAATAGAGGTTGCTCGATCGACCAGCACCCCTTGCTCGATCGAGAAACCCAGAAAATTTGCCCAAATTCTTCTCGGGAAGTTTCTGAAAGTTACTGTACAGCAAAACTCGATCGAGCAAACCTCTGCTCGATCGAGCAACCCCTGATCAGGATGAAAACACTTCTAATTCATCTTCCAAAGCTAAAGAAGCCGAGCCCATTACCATTGCACTTCCTTTTCCGCACCGCCAACATAAATCCAAGCTTGATAAACAGTTTGGGAGGTTTATGGAAGTGGTCAAGAATCTGCAAGTGAGTGTACCTTTTACCGAGTTGATTACTCAAGTGCTGGCTTATGCAAAGTTCATGAAAGATATATTGACAAGGAAGCGGTCCTTTAATGAAGTGGAGACGGTTGCATTTACTGAGGAATGCAGTGCTGTGTTGCAATCCAGATCACCACCAAAGCTAAAGGATCCAGGGAGTTTTTCTATTCCTTGTAATATAGGTTGCCTAGCAATTGATAAAGCCCTTTGTGATCTAGGGGCTAGTGTTAGTGTTATGCCATTTTCTATATGCAAAAAGCTAAATATGGGTCAACTTACTGTTACAACCATGACCTTACAAATGGCCGACCGTTCTATTAAACACCCTTTAGGGATTTTAGAAGACGTACCGGTTCGAGTAGGGAAGTTTTTCATACCAGTTGACTTTGTTGTCTTAGATATGGCTGAGGACACCCAAATTCCTATCATCTTGGGACGACCATTCCTCCATACTGCGGGGGTTGTTATAGATGTTAAGAATGGGAGACTTACACTAACAGTGGGGGATGATACAATCACTTTCAACTTGGATAATGCCATGAAACATCCCATGTGAGAAGAGACATGTCATAGAGTCGATATTGTTGATATAACTATTGATGACTGTCTTTCTTTGTGTTTGAATAGGGATCCTCTAGAGATCGCCTTAATTTCCAGCACTGCTGAAGCTTGAACCTCACGGAATGAAGAAGTAGTTGAGATGGAAAAACTGCTCATAGGAGAGGATTGCAAGTTACAGAAGGTTTATAGCTTAGGTAACCCCCCTAAGGTTACCGAGGTAAAGAAACCTGAACTTAAACCCCTCCCCTCTCATCTTAAATATGTTTTTCTTGATTCCCATGAGATGAATCCTGTAATTGTCAGTGCTAGCCTATCAGAAAGCCAACTTTCTGATTTGTTGGTGGTTTTAAAAAGACATAAAAAGGCTATAGGTTATAGCATTGATGATTTGCAAGGTATTAGTCCTGACTTTTGTATGCACCGCATCCACTTAGAAGAAGACCACAAACCTTGTAGGCAGGGTCAGCGTCGTTTGAACCCCACTATGCAAGAGGTAGTTAGAAAAGAGGTGCAGAAATTGTTAGATGCAGGAATTATATATGCTATTTGTGATTCCAAGTGGGTCAGTCCTGTTCAGGTAGTCCCTAAGAAGGGAGGGACTACGGTCGTCTCTAATGAGAAAAACGAGCTCATATCTACTAGACTAGTGACTGGGTGGAGGATGTGTATTGATTATAGGAGGCTGAATGTAGCCACTAGGAAAGACCACTTCCCTCTTCCCTACATTGACCAAATGTTAGAGCGTCTAGCGTGCCATAAGTATTTTTGTTATCTAGACGGCTACTCGGGATTCTTTCAAATCCCCATTCATCCTGACGATCAGGAAAAGACTACCTTCACATGCCCTTATGGTGTCTTTGCTTACCGAAAAATGCCTTTTGGGTTATGTAATGCCCCTGCCACCTTTCAACGTTGTATGATGGCTATTTTTTCTGATTATATCGAGTCTATTATGAAGGTCTTCATGGATGACTTCAGTGTTTATGGGACCGATTTTGATAGTTGTTTAGCTAATCTAACTAAAGTCTTACAACGTTGTGAGAAGAGTAATCTTGTGTTAAACTGGGAGAAGTGCCACTTCATGGTAACCGAAGGAGTGGTACTTGGTCATTTGGTGTCTGGACGAGGCATCCAAGTGGATAAAGCTAAAGTGGAAGTGGTTGAGCAATTACCGTACCCGGTGAATGTTAAAAGTGTTAGAAGTTTCCTTGGTCATGCGGGGTTCTATCGCCGTTTTATTAAGGATTTTTCGAAGATTGCTCAACCAATGACTAAGCTTCTCCATAAGGATGCCCCGTTTGTCTTTACTGATGAGTGTGTTAAGTCTTTTGACAGGATTAAACAAGCTCTAATCTCAGCTCCTATTATCCAGTCTCCTAATTGGACATTGCCGTTTGAGATAATGTGTGATGCCAGTGACTATGCAGTTGGGGCTGTTTTGGGGCAAAGGAAGGATAAGGTGCTACATGCAGTTTACTATGCCAGTAAGACGTTAGATGATGCGCAAGTTAACTATGCCACTACTGAAAAGGAGTTACTTGCAGTTGTCTTTGCCTTAGACAAATTTAGAGCCTATCTTGTGGGTTCTAAGGTGATAGTCTATACTGACCATGCAACACTGAAGTACTTGTTGGCTAAGAAGGAAGCCAAACCTCGGCTCATTCGTTGGATCTTGTTGCTACAAGAATTTGATTTGGAGATCCGGGATAAGTCAGGTGCAGAGAATGTGGTTGCTGACCATTTGTCTCGTCTGAGGTTTGAAGAGGGAGATTCCATCCCCATTGATGACTCGTTTGCTGATGATCATCTCCTTGCCATTACCATGGAGACTCCATGGTTTGCCGATTATGCTAAGTTTTTGGTTGGGGGAATTATGCCTCAAGATCAATCCTATCAGCAAAAGAAGAGATTTCAACACGATGTCAAGAGGTATTTTTGGGATGATCCTTATCTATTCCGGGAATGTGCCGACGGCATTTATCGACGATGTATTCCCGAGGGTGAGGTACATGCCATCCTTTCTCATTGTCACTCTTCTTCATATGGCGGTCATCATGGTCCCTCAAGGACGTTTGCTAAAGTTATGCAGTCGGGTTTTTATTGGCCGACTATTCTTAAGGATGCTACTACTTTTGTCCGTTCTTGTGACGCATGTCAAAGGACGGGTAACATTTCTCAAAGGCAGGAGATGCCTCAAACGGGTATTTTGGAAGTTGAGATATTCGATGTTTGGGGTATTGACTACCAAAGGTCATTCCCATCTTCCCATGGTAACCAATATATTCTGGTAGCAGTTGACTATGTCTCCAAATGGGTGGAAGTCATTGCCACTCCCACTTGTGATGCCAAAGCAGTTATTAAACTGTTTCAGAAGATCATTTTCCCACGATTTGGGGTTCCTCGTGCTCTCATTAGCGATGGAGGAAAGCATTTCAATGAGCGTCATCTTAATTCTTTATTGAAGAAATATGGCGTTACACATCGTCGGGGGTTAAGTTATCATCCGCAGACAAGTGGTCAGGTAGAGGTTTCTAATAGGGAGATCAAGTCTATCCTTGAGAAAGTCGTGAGTAAATCTAGGAAGGATTGGAGTCGTAAGCTCGATGACACTTTATGGGCTTACCGAACTGCTTTTAAGACTCCAATCGGTGCTTCTCCATATCGGTTAGTCTATGGCAAGGCGTGCCATTTACCGGTAGAACTTGAGCATAGGGCTATGTGGGCCATAAAAGAGCTTAATATGGATCCCTCACTGGCGGGTGAGAAACGACTTATGCAGTTGAATGAGCTTGATGAGTTTCGATTGCATGCCTATGATAGTGCTCAGGTTTACAAGGAGAAGACAAAGAAATGGCATGACAAGCATATCCTGCAGCGGGAATTTAAAGTTGGTGATAAAGTATTATTATTTAACTCCCGTTTGCGTTTGTTTCCAGGTAAACTCAAGTCCAGATGGTCGGGACCGTTCACAGTTACCGAGGTAAACAAGTTCGGGTCGGTTTCACTACAAACCGACAAGGGTGAGATTTTCAAAGTCAATGGTCAACGCTTGAAGATCTACTACGATGGAGCATTTATAGGGGTGATAGAGGCCGTAGACCTTTTCACTCTTGATAAATCCCCATGACTTTGAGGTAACACGGTCGTGCGGGACCGATATAAACCAGCGCTAACCGGGAGGCAACCCGGCATTTACTTGTACTTTACTTGTAAATTTTATTTCGATTAGCCTAATTATTAATGTCATAGTTTAATTAGATTTAGTTTGGATAGTTAATATAGTTGTGCTTTATTGAGTGTGGTGAGGGAGCGATCTAACAATTTTATTGAGTGTCTACAGCTAATACAATTGGAAGACGCTTTCATAACGAGGAAACGGAAAGAAAGAAAGGAGAAAAGAAGCGAAACACGAGAAAAAACTGAACAACACAGGTTGCTCGACCGAGCAAACACCTGCTCGATCGAGTTTTTGCTACATCCAACATCCATTCACTTTATCAAACTCAAAAAGCTGAAAATCTTTGGTTGCTCGATCGAGCAAGCTCCTCTTGCTCGATCGAGTCGTGGCGGTTCAGACCGGTCTGAGGCCCTAAAAGACAGGTTTTTCCCAATTTCTTCTCATTCTTCTCCTTATTTTCGGCACTCTTTCTTATCCCTCACCCTCATTCTCTCAAATTCAATCACTCAAACTTATTCAAATCATCAATAAATCATCAATCTAGCATCAACAAACATTAATTTACTTGTTTTAAGTTCAATTTGTGAAGAAATTGGTCCTCTTGCTCCCTTATTTTGCCCAAAACGTGATTTAGGGTTTGTTTCTTATTTCTTCAATTTTGTGCTTCTAATTTGTTGTTGTTGCTTCCTAGCTTTGTTATTTAGTAATTATTCACTCTTGCATTGCTAATTGCTCCGTCTTTCTTGCGTTTTAGACTCAAATTTGAATTTTTTTCGAGTTAGGGTTAGCTAATCCGTCTTTTGAGCATAGAGTTGTGTTTGTTGTGTTTTATTTACTTTAATTAGCTATAGAAGGAACTAGTAAGCGTTGTAGAGCACCGCGTCTTGTTCGATAACCCGACGTAGAGGCAATTCCGAGTAACCCCGATTACCCTTGGATCGTTTTCAACACACAAGAGCAGCATGACCGCTTTGCTTTGCTTATGGGTCGTCCTATGGACCCTACTCGCTGTGTGTGCCCCAACGTTCTTGATTCACTCGGTTTTGGGAATGCCATGTTTGCTATGTTTCACCGAATCGGGTTTGGGGGGCTATATTCCCTTAATGAGCTTTCCTATCGACCTTTGACACTAGAATTTTTCAGTTCCTATGATTGGGACGAGACCAATGAAAGTGTGTCTTTTAGGTTGCTTAATAGGGATTTTGTGTTGTCCTATGCCGAATTGGCGAATCATTTGGGTCTTTCTGTCGGCAACGATGATACTTTTATTGGTGTTCCTTCCGGCTTTCAAGCCGTTGAATATTTTCGTTTATTTACGGGTCTTCCTGAGGCACGTGTTAATGCTATGGCGGTTAATGATGTGCAGCATCCTTGTTTGAGGTTGTTTTTGCGTTTCTTTAGCCTCCTTTTATTTGCTAGGAAGGACCTCAGTAAGCTTAATTCTCATGAGGTCTTATTACTTGCATCTTCCCTCAACCCCATGCATGAGAATGATTTTTATTTCAATCCGGTTGGTTTGGTGTGCTTTGCTTTCTGGAGGATCACTTCCGCTACCTAGCATTCCTTAGATTGTGGTGCCTGGGTCACTAGGTTGGCTAGGAGACTTGCTGGGTTTGGGGGAGACCGTAACTACACACCCATGACCCCGCTTCATGCCCCTAGAGTGGACGAGGAGTACTTGCGCCACACCCTTTGCTGGATAAATGCGTTAGGAAACGATAGATTTCAGTGGCGGGTACGGGGAACCCAGTGGATAGCTCTTCCTGATACCAATAACCGTCTCCCTTCTACGGAGCGGTTGTCTACCCATGATCCTGAGACTGGACCTACCCCTCCTCCTCGTTCTTATGTGGTTCCACCTGAGCTTATTTTTGCTTTAGCCGAGAACCGTCGACCTCGTCGGCGGATTACCCCATCTACTTCTGCTCAGACTACCACCACCCCGATTCCACGCTTTACACCCACCCCAGCTCCTTACCCTTACCCTTCACCTGCTTACACCTATGATCCAGCTTTAGAGAGGGAGATTAGGATTCACCAAGGAATAAACAATGACTTGGTGATGAGGGGACTTTGGGAGAACCTCTTGCAGACCGATCTTAATGCTACTGCTGGTTGGACTCCGCCGAGCTACTACCGAGGTCCGGGTGATGAGACTGGTGTGTTTGATAATTATGGGGTGACTCCTCAGCAGTTTTCCCAGGAGTTTAGTCACGATTATGGTTGCCTGGGTCGTTCTTGGTATACTCCTATCCAACCGGATGCTCCAGTTGGTGGGTTTGGTGACCCGTTTCGGGCTTCTTCTTCTGGTGCTGCTGAGAGGGGCGATGATGATGATGATCAGGCGCAGTAGTGGCAGCTGGTCACTACACCCCCATTTTGCAGCTGGTTTGGGGGAAGCTATGCTTATAAGCTGGTATTATCTATCCTTGTACTTTCTTTTATTGTATTTTCTTTTAGCTATTTCCCCTTTTCCCTTTTGTTAGTAGTGTCCTTTAGGTTGCTGTTGTTGGTTGATTGTGTGATGTTGTGCTGTTAGCGTCACAATGAGGACACTGTGACATTTAGGTTTGGGGGAGAGTCTTTATTTATGTTGTGTGTTTAGTTTATTTAAAAAAAAAATCCATAAAAATTGAAAAATTTACAAAATCCAAAAACATGTTTTTTATTTTATTAGGTCGAGTCTTGGTGAATTGAATAACAATGATGATAATTTGCATTGTTTTTGCATTTGAATCCCAAATAAGTTATCCATGTACATTGTTTTGACTTACTATTTTTGAAAACAAAGCTCATAGTACAAGTCTTGACCGTTTTTGACATACCTTATGCTAATTAGATTTGGCAATTTTTGTTGGTAAACCACTTAAAATTCTGAGGTCTATAGAGCTTCCTAGGCCAGGAACATCAATAAACTGGTCTCATTGTTTTTAGGCTTGAGTGTGGTACTCCTTGTGGAATATGTAACATCAAATTGCATAAGTGTGACATTCGTTTCTTGATACTATACGCGTTCGTTTGATAAGTGCATGATGAAAGGTGATTCTTTTTGTTCAAATAAGCCTCACATAGCCAAAAAAGACTTGATTTTTTACCCTTATTATTGAGTTCTTCATGTTTAGCCTATTTGAGCCTTTGTAGCCTGTTTTACAAGCCATATAAAAGCTACATTCCTAGAACTTGCCTACCTTATCGGGACAGTCGCAGTTGCATGTTTTTCTTATCTACTTGTCTACTATGGTTGGGTCGGGATTTCAAAAAGAATATCAATTGGGTGTAGCAAGTATGTTGGCAATTGTGTCATTTATTCCCTTTGTTGAGAAAAGTTGTGAAGCAAAAGATCTGAAAAGGAAAAAAAAAAGAGATTTGATTTGAAGAGGAAAAAAATGAAAAAGAAGAAAAAAAAAAGAGAAAAAAAGAAGAAAAAGAAAGAAAAAATTTGTTGCTTCATTGAATTATTCAAGGGAAAATGAAAGGGATTATACTAGAGTCTAATGCATATTTAGAGAGCAATTTCGATCTCTCTTGCGTTGTCAAAGTTTAAGATGATTTCTCTAGTTGGTGTTGGTTTGTGCTAGTCTTGTAGATTTGTTTTGGTACGTGTCGCTGCGACTACCGGTCTTAGCCCCACATTTCCATACGTGCCTTGGCACAATCCATTTCTATACCTTCACCCATTAGCCTCCCTTTTTGTCCTGATTCATGTACTTTATAGCGAATGCGTATTTGTTGGGGAAATTACTATCACATTAGAATGCATGCATGTTTCATAAGTTGATTGAGTGTTTCTATTTCTTTCTATCTTCACAAAACTCACCTTTACATAAACTTATGAGTGCTTGAGTGAATCTGCGAGAATCCGACAATTTGAGTCTTGCAAGATTGAAAGGTATTTGGTTTTGTCTACACTACGGTATCATGTAAAATCTTGGATTATGAGCTGCGTTTTCTACTTTCCCGTACCTTTGAATTTGTTTTATTGGTACAACTTAGTCATTACTTTGTTATAGATATGGATAGCTTGGGATTTGTATGTGCATTAACATTAGCTTTGAGTTTTTCATTCACCATTTGTATGTTTGTCTTTGTATGTGTCGAGTGCTTTGCTTGGGACAAGCAAAGGATTGGTTTGGGGGAGTTTGATGATCACTATTTATATACATATTTTATGCTTCCCCTAGTCACAAATAACTCGATTTACCGTCTTTCCTTGCTTATTCTATGCTATTTTAGCTAGAATATCGATTCTGCCGCTTTTGTTATGTTTTAATGCAGATTGGATGCATTTGGAGCTTTTTGAGTAGATATGGAGCATGGCGGAGTTGGATCGTAGAAGCTAGGCACGGAAATCGAGGAAGAAAAGAGAAGAAATGAAGAAAAGTCGAAGAATCAAGCCTAAATGAGGGCTGCTCGACCGAGCAATGGTCTCTTGCTCGATCGAGTCGGTGTCATGGCTGCTCGATCGAGCAGAAGTGCCTTGCTCGATCGAGCAAGCTATATTTCGGCGGCTTTTTCGTGTTTTCCTTAATTTTAACCTAATTAGTAGGATCTTTTGTATTATAAAAAGAAAGCTCGTCTTTCTTAATTAGATATACTTTCATATGCTTTTCATGCTTTATTGCTTTAAATTAGAAACCCTAATTTAGTTTGCTTGCCTCCGGATTTTATTCATCAAAGACGATTGTCTTTAGTTCATCTTGTAATCGGTATTCTTCAATCTTTCTTAGTTATTTATTTAATTACCTTCTTGTTCTTTAATTATTCTTTGTTATTCCTTTCATTGTTGTTAATCATGTTTACTTTAATTATTATTGTTGTTGTTTATATCGTTATGAGTAGCTAAATTTCTTTCTAGGGTTGAAAGGGGATCTAGGATTGTTAGAAGGGGTAGATTAATTAATTGAATTGCAATTGCATGGTTATCGTTTGATTATCGTTTTAATTCTAGTTGTTTGATTACTGGCCAGGATTAATTAACTAGTCTTGCAAATTAGGATTGACACCGACTGGGTTAAGACTAAAATAGGCTACGATAATTGAATAGAACTCGTTTAATGATAGCGACCGCATGTTAATCGTAGATGTAAAGGGCATAATTGAATCGACCGATCTTGTGACCTTAGATAACTTTATTGCATGATAGTTGACTTCATCCTTATCCCTGAACAATAATCCTAGTGAACCTGTGACCCTAGACTTTTAATCTCATTGTTTTCAACCTTATTAGTTTGTTATTGCTTATTATTCGTTGTTATTAGTATTAGTTGTTATTGTTTACTTTATTTGTTGTTATTAATTGCTATTAGCTTAGAACTCAAATCTCAAACCCATAAATTGTTACTTTAGAGACAAGCTTAGCTTAACAGATTAGAATACTCCCGCCTCCCTGTGGATTCGATACCTTGCTTACCGCTGACTATTAGTTAGTAGTGAATTAGGTTTTACTTTGATTAAGGAGACGCGACTTTACCCTTATCACAATAGGTTCAAAGTGGGTATTTAAGATCAAGTACAAACCTGATGGACAGGTAGAAAGATTTAAAACAAGGCTTATTGCTAAGGGATATAATCAGGTCAAGGATAAAGACTATAAACATACATTCTCACATGTTGCAAAGTTTACAACAGTTAGAACATTGATAGCTTTGGTTGCTGTCAAGGGTTGGTTATTGCATCAGTTGGATATCAACAATGCTCTTTCGCATGGTTATGTTGATGAAGATATATATATGAAAGCCCCTGAGGGATGTCAGGTTGAAAAATGACAAGTCTGTAAATTAAAGAGGTCCTTGTATGGTTTAAAACATGCCTCTAGACAGTGGAATAAGGAGCTGACCAAGTAATTACAGGGATTGGGGTTTCAGCAATCTAAGAATGATTATTCTTTATTTACAAGATATAACTCAAGCCTGGATACATTTACTATTGCATTAGTATATGTGGATGATGTAATATTGACTGGAAATTCTGAAAAAGAGATTTCAGAGGTTAAGGCAGGTTTACATGCAACATTTTCAATCAAGGATTTAGGATTGATGAGGTATTTTTTGGGACTCGAGATTTCAAGAAATGATAAAGGAATATTGATCAATCAGAGAAAATATATAATGGATATCCTGAATGATCTGAATATGGAAAATTGTGACCCTGCAATAAGAATTTGTGTTTTATAAAAACCTAGGTGCTAGGTCAATATTTCAGCCAATAATTTGAGGAACATAAATTCCCTCCGTCACAAGTTTAAGATGGATCAAGCCCTCTAACAAAGAGCAAGTGGGGTGGCAACTGGATTCGTGCTCTTGTGAGACGCTTGACTCGTCTTAAGCTGGATATGTGAGACTAGCTATTTGAGGGAATTTTAAGTAAAACTAAACAAATGACCGACTCACCCCTTTTTAAAAAAAATCACTCAGAAGCGTAACTCTTAAACCTTGACCATCAACGAGATAGAAAAAGGAGTAATAAAAAAAGATGGGGTTATGGGGGTGGATTTGCAAAGCCGCCATGGCAATGAAAAGGTGCAAACACCGTGTTAAACACGTGACTGAAGTGTGCAAGAAGGGTTTAGACGTAAGCCGTGCCGCTAAGGCTCAAGTGGACGTTGCCGTGAAGACAACGGCGCGTGAGATTCACGAATTCATATTTGATGATCACGTACGTAATCATGTCACTCGTCTTCTTAAAAACTTGTCCAAAAATGGCGTCCTCTTCATTGTTCGTACTTATGGTACGTGACTACGTTCCACAGTTTCTCATGGGTATTCATTATTTGTGTATTGTGTATTGTGTATTGTAAGATCATGACATAGTATTCGATTTTTCTTTCGTCGTTCGAATATTTAGGGTTGATAAATGTCACATCATATCTCCGACATTCTCCTCTTGCAAACATTAAGTATGGTATTGATTGCTCTTCAAAGTTGTTTTAATCAACTAAGCTAGCAGACATATGTTACGATAGTTATGGAGAATGCCCCATTGGTGGGAGTTATGTATGTGAAGCTAGGTCAGAAGCAAATTGTTCCAATTCTTGATCTCATGTTATTATTGTTCCTCTTCCATACAAGCTAGAATAATTGATGTTTTGTGAAGTTAAGTATGCATGGCTGTCTCGGTAATTAGGCCCTAAATATCTACACAAATTGAGGGAGAAACGTGATCATTTTAATATTTTATGATAAAATGTAGTAATCATTATTGGATAGATAAGAATTTATGGATGAATACTTTTTAATTTTTATCATAAAATGGTTACGTTTACTTTGTTACAAGAGAGACTGACTGATCCACACAACACAAATGATCCTACTTTGAGAACGCAAAGAAGTTCTTATTATTAGACGGCCCTGAGTATGTAGTGAATTTAAGGAGTATGTCATTATGATATAAGTTCAAGTAGTCTATGATGCAAAAACAAAACTTCTGACCCGAAATGATTCCTTGTTTTCGTATGGTGAACTGATGAATCTTTTGTTATTCTTGATGACTTATAATATGTTTCTTCTTTAATTAAAGGTCCGACGTTTGTTTTGAAATTGGTTGCGTTCAGAGGCCTTTATGATATGATCTCGATCGCAACTTTATTTACAGCCTTTTGAGCCTTGAAGTAGAGTTCTCATCCAGTTTTTTTGTCAATGTTTCGGCCTTTATTCCGAGATGATCATCAGTGGTCCTCTTCACTTGTTAGTTGAATTTGTCTCTAAAAGCGGATTTGAATATATTGTGTCAAAATGTGTTCATATTCTTCATTTGATTGTGTTTGTTTATTCACTTATCGATTTATCTATGTGATGCTGGTTGAAGTATCGATTGGTTTACTGTATTCCTGATGCACTTCATCATCATGGATCATTCGGAAACAATACCTTTGTGTTTCTACATAGGGGTAAGGCTCATTGCGGGCAGATCCACGTTTTAAGGACTTGGGTCATCTGACACGCGGGAAAAAAATTATCAAGGGACACCAGAGATAAATTTTTCCAAGTCGCCGCTGATACTGCTTATAACCAACTTCCCTTTACCTAGCCTCAGGCAAGAGCTGTCAAGGTAGCGGAGTAATGTTATTGTTTGCTTTGCAGGGGGCGGTCCAATTATAGACATAGTTTCGCAGTCAATACAGGATCGGAAGACAGACTCACAGATGGAAAGACTAGAGGAGCTGGAGCTTAAAGTAGCTAAACTTCAATGGGAATTATTACACGCACGGGAAACTTTAAGTTTAGCTGAAATATCGAGGAGTAAAAGGGGATTCTATAAACACTATGGATGTTACAGCTTTAATGCAGGCATGAATCCAAACCGAGAGGAATTACTAAGGGAATACTTGATGAAACATTTAATTGTCAAATTTTTGAATGACCCGGTTGTTTGTAGAGTCCGACCTGTGAGAAATGTGAAACCAGTATCAGGTGTTGATGATCCTGGTGTTCGACGATGAGAAATTATACACTAGAATTTTGGTAAATTGCTGTAAGATTGATTCTATTTTTGCATCATTGTATATTTATACTTACAGGTTGCAGACATTGCTGAATTAAGCTTGAAAGTTGAATGTAAGCTGTTTTAAGAGCAAATTTGCTCATCGTGCCCCTGCTCCGACTTCTTCAATGTTTCTGAAACATCGTCACCAGAGGCCTAGCTTTCATTTCCGATTGGACTCAAAAACGCATTATTGTTTGGTTTCGCTTTCTTTTATTGTAGACTACCATTCATTTGGTACAGATAATGTGATAACATTTTTAAAGCCGCTCTTGTTATTTAAACCCTTAACTTACTCGACTCTTGAATGTAGACTCGAACCTTCAATACAAAGTAGCGGAGTACTCAATTCGAGACAGAATATGAATGTTTTTTAAAATAAAATAGCCGAATTCGATTCCCTGGAATCCTGGATACCTACTCATGCAAGCAAAGAGGATGAGTTAAATATTCAAGCTGATAAATGACAATGATCCAGTAAAATCAACCTTTTCCATGCCTTTTTTAAGCCAAAATCAACCTTATCCATGCCTTTAGCAAAACAGTAAACAATGATAATTTGTTTTCTTGTGTAACATTAGCACTTGGTAGTCTCATTGATGACGGGTCGGATTCCCTCTCACGAGAAGACAAGTGAGAAACTAAATGAATCCACACTTACCTTCTTGTAAGAGAGGATTTAACCCATTTTTATTGAGGACGGATATACCCGTCTTCAGAATATGCATTAAAACTAGTCAAACTGCGTAGCAATTACTCTATCAATTTTTCATCCACTGATTCACAAATTATTAAATTTTATGATAGTGACTTTTTTTTTTTTTTTTATTATTTTTTTACTTGGGATTATTTTTTCTTAACTTGTCTCCTCATCCACCAAAAAGGTCAACTTTCTCCTTTCTGAAAATGCTACTTAATGCCTCTTTAACCACATTGCAAGGTTCTAAAAGCATCTTAACTTGGGTACACTTTTAATTCTCTCAAAAGTTTTTTCTTACCTTTTCTCATATTTCATGCTTGAAATTCTAATTGCTATTGTTTGAATAAAAAGAAACATCGTCTTTTTTGAGAGTTTTGCTCTGTTTTTCTTTTTTTTTTTTTTTAAAAAAAAAATGTAGAGAATTTATTCTGATAAATGATCATTGGATCATGTTTTTAAGAGTTTTACTTTCATCTTTGCATATATTCTTATGTTGTATTGTCAACTATGGGAATCTTTGAACTTTTGAACATTTGGTTCTAATTTGTTGAGTAATTAGGTTTAATTCAATGGAATATATTAATATAATGTCCAATTCAATCAATATTTCATTAAAAAGGTAAATCTTTTGGTGTTTTAATGCAATATTGTCCTATTTTTATTTGATAAAAATTCCTATAAAATGGATGATAAAAAGATAGAGCTTTCTAACCCTACACTCTTGCCAAATTCTAGTATATCTAATAACATTAATAATCATTATAATAATTACAATTCTCTTGATGAAACTAATAATCATTCTAAGACTTGTACCCATACTCACACTTGTAACCCACATGGCCCTGATATTTCACATAGCCACACTTGTAATCACATTCATACTCAAGTGTTTTCTTCAAAAGAAGACTCCAAATCTCCTTGTAAAATCTCCTCTTTGAACCCAAAAACTTGCTCCGGGAATCGTGAGGCGGTTAGGAAGTATAGGGAGAAGAAAAAGGTGCATAGTGCCTTTTTAGAGGAGGAGGTCAAGAAACTGCGGCTTTTGAACCGGCAATTGGTTAGGAAGCTTGAAGAAAAGATGGCTCTCGAATCTGAGGTATCGAAATTACGAGGTCTTTTGGGTGATCTTAAGGGAAAGGTTGATGATGAATTGAGATCTCTTGCATTTCAGAAGCATTGTATTGATGATACTAGTCTTAGGTTTGATGAAGGTAGTCAAGGAATTGGCATGCAGTGTCCTGTAGAAAAACCTGTGTTTTCTTGGCAGGAAAATTGTCAATCAGATATTGTTGGTAGTCATGCACTTGGAGCTAAAAACCAAGGTCAACAATAACTTGAGGGAGTGCATATTTGCATGTTGTACATATATTCATCATATTAACAAATTCTTATTTAGTCTTAAATAAATAAAAAACTGGTCAAATAGATGGAAGCACAAAAAGCAAAATGCTTAGAAAATGACAAACTTGTATAATCGTTTTATACTTAAGAGGGATATGAGTCATATGACCGTTTTCAAGGAAACCAGCTGATTGATGTCTTGGAATATTAAACAGGGCGAGTCCACAATCCACATATAGGCATGGTGTAGCATGTAAAGATTTTAAAAACAAAAAATAAGAGAAAATATTCTTTTGCTATATCATAAATTAACTATTAAAGAAGATCTTTATCAAAGTTAAACAATGTAATTACTATGTATGTATTTTATATGCTACATCCCTAATTATTGTTTTCCAAAGTATGACTCCCATATTTCTTCAAGTTCCCAATTTCCTTTCAGAAGGAATATGAAGCATCAAACAATAACACAATATACTCTCTCCGTTCGTTGCGGTCATTTATTTACGTTTACTTTTGTCACAAAGACAAGCAAAGAGAGAAGAAGTAGCCATTTGTGAGTAGTGATATTAGATGATAATGTGATAAGTGGATAATAGTTTCAGTAGATGATTAAATTATTCATCAAAAGTCTTTCCAGTGTAGAAAGGTAAACAAATTAATGAGACACCTATTAATTACTGTAAATCTTCATAATGAAAATGAAGATGATAATGTGTGATTGAATAAAGAAAAAGAGAGAACGAGTGGTGCGTGATTATTTGAGAGACAATATACAGTGAAAAATCATATTCACTTAAGTTATTGCAATATTACAATTTACAACTTACAAGTCTACAACCATATATATTCGTTGTCGCAAATTCTTATTTCAGACGGACCATTTCCGTCTGAAAAATAAGACGGGATTATGTTGCCATTTTTTGATAAAATGTAACCACGGCTTATATCAAGTTGTTTTCAATAGTGATTACATCTAACTGTAAAGTGGTTACAAAATCCCGTCTTATTACTTCAGACCAAAATGTTCCGTCTGAAGCAAGACCAACTGATTCGTTGTAGCTTGGTTACTAACTGTTGAGAATATAATATTTGATTGTTATCTTACGTTATCTTCTCATTATTATTGTGATATTATTCTGTTAACAAACTTGGCTAATATGTTAGGTGTATATTATAAGTTATTCTCTAGACATATTTAGGTAAGTCTTTGACGGCTAATAGATGCAAACTCTAGGTTTGCCTCTCCTTGTAGCTAGTATATATTGTACCTCTTGTTATCAATATGATCATGCAATTCTTATTGAAACCTATCTCATAATTCTAATATGGTATTAGAGTCTCGTGCTCTTGATAAAGGCTAACGCCTTAAGAGTTGATCCTCTTTCCCCTGCAACCACCCACCACCCTTCTTCATTCCACCTCTTAAGAATTGCATCAAACCATCAAACCTACCCTTTCGGTGACTACCAAAATTTAGCCATTAACAATAACAACCACCACCATGTTTGAGTCCTCCCTCCACCACCAACCAACCCACCAGCCCACAACAACATTGTCCATAAACTTCAGAAATGCCACACCTCCACCGTCACCCACAATACAAAATGTAGATCCAAAAAAAAAAAAAAAAAGTCTCGGCACACAATCTGACCACCCTTCTCACTTTACTTTATTTTTGCAAAACTTGCAACTCCCATTAATTGATAACCCCATGTGTATTCTCACATGTTAAACACCATAGATTTCATTCAAAAAAAAAAATCTCCACATTTTTCATTTTCGTGCTTCTCATCTAGGTTGCACGAAAACGGACACGGACACGGACACGGGACACGGCACTCAAAATATTTTAGGACACGGGACACGGCAAAAAAAATCAATATACATATTGAAATAAAGGGAATTTGAAGACCATTGTAACCAACACCTAAATTTTGGTCATTTAAATACCACAAAGTCGTTAAATGACAGATTGACTAATTACAAATATACTAATGACAAATTTACAATCCCAAATCAATAAACACACCAACATCATAATCAATTAATACCATTTGGCAAAATGCTAAAACATCAATACAGTAATACACCATCATCCTAAATCCTAATATCAAATACATCATCATCATCATGCTATTCAACTATGATGCTCGGACTCGGGTACAAGGATCCGACACGGGTATGGATCCGAGTGTCGGATCCTTGAAATCTCAAAATAAAGGACCCGGGGATACGTTTTTGAAGGATCCAAAAATTAAATTTGGACTCGTCTAATTTTAATATTTTAATTAATTTGTCCAAATTGGAAGAAATCTTTCAAAAAAATTGTACTACGTTCAATTGTGTTTACACTTTTTAGAAGGATGTGAGCAAGGTATCTTAATGGTCTATTAAGTGATTGGTATATTCATGGGCCACTTTTAATATGTTAGATGTAATGGGCTACTTTTAGTCAATATCACTTTACATTTCCTATTTTTGAAACCCTAAATGACCCTGCAAGTAGCCGTCATCCTCCCTCCCTCTTTCTCTGTCCAAACTGCAAACAAACACACACAACCATGGCTTCCACGAGTCTACTTCACTTCTTTCCTTCACCATGACGAGTCCATTTTCACCATGGCGAGTCCGGTACGTATCCCGTGTCCATTTTCACTTTTTAGAAGGATGTGAGCAAGGTATCTTAAGGAAAATTGGGGCTTATTGTTTTGAAACATCACTAAAAGGCGTGTCCACACAAAAACGGCCCGTGTCCATTTTTTTTGGACCGTGTCCGACACGGCATAAATTAAATTGGAACCGAGGACACGGTTTTTGAGGTGTCGGACACGTTTTCAGTCGTGTCCTAGGCGTGTCCGTGTCCGACACGGTGTCGGACACGCGGAAGGCAAATTTGGGCCGTGTCCGTGCAACCCAGCTTCTCATTAGGGATGTCAATGGGGCGGGGTGGGTGCGGAGGATGGGTAACCCGCACCCGCATCCCCGAACTATAAAGCGTACCCCAAACCCGCCCCGCGGGGACCCGTTAACCCGCCAAATTACCTTTCTCCTCAT
Organism: Heliosperma pusillum; assembly: GCA_022085475.1. Taxonomy (NCBI): domain Eukaryota; kingdom Viridiplantae; phylum Streptophyta; class Magnoliopsida; order Caryophyllales; family Caryophyllaceae; genus Heliosperma; species Heliosperma pusillum. Next base: position 100,196 of record JAIUZE010073250.1, read on the forward strand.
AGTTTTTTTTTAAAAACAAATCATGAATCTAAACATATTAAGTTTCGTACGAGTTATACAAATAGTATCCGGAATGTGGTATGAAATAATTTCACATTCAATTAACTAGTACATAAGCTATCAAACAAATCTTTTTTATTAGCCTAGCCTTTATCTTTTTAAAATAATCATTTTTTTTAAAATTTACTTAGCTAGATGTATATTATAGGTGAGCCGAAAATCATTAAGGCGGGTATAAAGGGGACGGGGACATGCGAGGCGGGTGGTGTGGGGCGGAGTGGGCGGGGCGGGTACGGGGCGGGTCTCATGTGATACCCGCACCTGCCCCACGACCCGCGACGAATGTCACTTTTGATACCCGCCCCTGCCCCACCATCCGTCAAATCATTACCCGCATCCGCCCCATTGACATCCCTACTTCTCATCCTTGCTAATATGGCAATCCTTTTCCTACCCACCATGCAAATTTAAAAAAAAAATAATAATACTTATTAAAAATAATAATACTTCAAATACAAACTAATCACTACTCTACCCATTCAAAATTTCAAACCTACAACGAGCCTAATTCTAGCCACCATGACTCGGTCCCAAGCAACAAACGCAACAACCGCCTCTGCTCTTTTCTATACTCGCAGGTTCTCACTCGACGTTCTGACCCGAAGACATCAATTGTTGCAACCCTTAGGCCCATCACGAAGCTGCACCATGACACCATCTGCCTCGAAACGTACACCACCATACGGCTATACTCATCACTATCTTCCTATGCTACTGTCCAAGATCGAACTTTCCGTTCCTCCGTCCGTCTTGCGGGGGCATGTAGAAAATATAATATTTGATTGTTATCTTATGTTATCTTAATATTTGATTGTTATCTTATGTTATCTTCTCATTATTATTGTGATATTATTTTGTTAACAAACTTTGCTAATATGTTAGGTGTATATTATAAGTTATTCTCTAGCCATATTTAGGTAAGTCTTTGACGGCTAATAGATGCAAACTCTAGGTTTGCCTCTCCTTGTAACTAGTATATATTGTACCTCTTGTATCAATATGATCATGCAATTCTTATTAAAACCTATCTCATAATTCTAATACTAACAACCTATAACAGTCTAATGACATTGACTTTATAACTGACTTTAACAAACTAAAACCTAATTTCCCCTTAAACTGCACTGGACATAGTTGCTGTAAATGAAGTCCAAGCTTACAATACAAAATTTGATGTTCATTAGCATCTGATGGCTCTGTTATGATGTCAGTTAGCTGAAATTTGCTTCAAATATGTTGTGTCTTTAAAAAAACCTCCTTTTTTGTCTCGAACAAAATGATAGTCAACATTAAAATGTTTGGTGCGTTCATAAAATACAGGATGCTTAGAGACGTGTTTTGCAGGAGTTTGTCACAATAGAATGTAACATGTAATGTCGTAATGGAGTATGGACATAAAAATCCTCTAAAACAATATTCTTTATCCACAGTAGGGATGTCATTGGGACGGGGCGGTGGTGGATACCCGTACCCATCAAGAAATTCTCATACCCATACCCGCCCCGCCACCCATGGCGGGTACAAGTAAGTTTCTATACCCATATCCGCCCCGCCAAATAAAAATCTAGACCCGTACCCGCCTCATTACCCGCCAACCACCTATGTCATAACTTATAACGATTTTTTTTTAATAAAATATAGTTTAATCACTATGAATTTCCACAAATTTTTATTTTTATATTTTTAGTTTAATATTTTGAATAAAAATCAATAAAGAACGTTATAAAAAGTCATAATAATATAAATACTCTTTTAATATTTGGTAGGTAGGCGGGCATTAGGTGGGTAAGACATAAAAATCATCCCCGCCCCACCACCCATGGTGGGTGAAATTTTTGTACCCGTTTACTCCCCAACACCCGCTAAAGCTCTACCCATACTCACCCCAACTGGGACGGGTGCGGGGCGATACCCGCTTATATTCACCCCGTTGACATCCCTAATCCACAGTGTGTAGGAAAGGCTATGTTGTTGGTCTTGCCGACAATATGATGTCTCACTAGATGTCGACTTTTTCTCGAACCAAATCTCTTCGAGCTCATAAAGTCGTTCTTACTTATTCCCTTAGGGTTGTGAGTTGTGACTTGAGAGTGATTTTTTTGGCTATGATTTTTCAATAAGTCTTACTTGTGATGGGGAGACCCGTTGCAAGTTTGCGATGGGTCAGTCCGTCACAAATGAGAATTTGTGATGATTTTTTTTAGAGTTATTTTATTGACATCTCTTGTATGTTTCAAATATCCGATCTTTATTTTTGCTATGCTGCAAAATAAACTAAATCTCAACCTTTTCTCTATTGTAAAATTTATTTATTTAACGATGACAGTGAATAAAATCTTTGAAAAATTAACATTCCTATACTTCACCGATTTGGAAAGTGTTCGCATGATTTGATTAGGAATATATAAGGTTTTCGAAATTATATCCAATTTGGAAACAAAAAAAGTAAAAATAAAATATTCCCCATCAACACCAGAGGTAACATTGGGGCTTTTGACGCTATTTATATGTGTGGAGAATTTTTGGTATTATTCATAATATATAAGAGAAAATATAGTAATGTGAGATCTTATTTGATTCATCATCGAATGTTATAAGAATATCAAGTTATTATAATTTTTAATAATGTGTAATTAAAGATATTCATGTTGCAAAACGCGTCTCGATAAATGTAAAAAGCCCAACATCACCTTTGGTGTGGATACGAATAACTAAAAAATAACAAAAAGTCCCTAAAAGAGATTGCTATAATCCTATTTAAATACCCGTTTTACAAATTCTAACCCAACTTATATAGATCAGTTAGTCTTGCTTCAGACGGACCATTTTGGTCTGAAGCAATAAGACGAAATTTTGTAACCACTTTACCTTTAGATGTAACCACTATTGAAAACAAGTTGATATACGCTGTGGTTACATTTTATCAAAAAGTGGCAACATAATCCCGTCTTATTTTGCAGACGGAAATGGTCCGTTTGAAATAAGAATTTGTGTATATAGATACGTGGTGGACAAGAATTTTGGAAAAAAGATAAGCGAAGTCTTTCCCTTTGATTCCCAACCCTAAGAAGTCAGAACCCCAAATCAATTTAGCCCTAATTTCCAAAATCCCAAGAAAATGGGGAAGAACGATTTCCTAACCCCAAAAGCAATTGCAAACAGAATCAAAGCAAAAGGTCTTCAAAAACTACGATGGTACTGTCAGATGTGTCAGAAACAATGCAGAGACGAAAACGGATTCAAGTGTCATTGTATGAGCGAATCACACCAACGTCAGATGGAGATATTCGGGCAAAACCCGGATCGTATCGTCGAAGGATATTCCGAAGAATTCGAGGAATTGTTCTTAGAACACATGAAAATGTCTCATCGATTTAGTCGAATTGCTGCTACTGTTGTTTATAATGAGTTTATTTCTGATAGAAATCATGTGCATATGAATTCTACTAAGTGGTTGTCTCTTACTGAGTTTGTCAAGTATTTGGGTAGAACTGGGAAGTGCAAAGTTGATGAGACGGCGAAAGGATGGTTTATTTCTTACATTGATCGCGATTCTGAGACGGTTTTTAAGAATAAGTTGAAGGGTAAGCGAATTCGGGCTGATTTAGTTGATGAGGAGAAGAAGGAGAAGGAAATTTTAAAGATGATTGAGCGGGCCGAGCAGGCTGAGCAGGTGGCGGTGGTTGATTCCGGGGAGAAGGCGATTGAGACGGAGGAATTGTCCGAAAAGGCCGAGGATATGGCGGGTGGGAAGGTTGCTTTTGCTCTTGGAGGAGGTGGGGTTGTAGTGAATGATGTGAAAGTGAAAGGGAAAGGGGTAGTGGGTGTGTTTGAGGATGATTTAGAAGGTGAGAAAGCGGTGAAAAAGCCGAAAATTGAGAAAGAAGGGAATAAATCGGTGTTGGATGAGTTGATGGTTGAGGATGAGAAGGTAAAAGAGAAGGTTAATAGGAAGGATTATTGGTTATGTGAAGGGATTGTTGTTAAAGTGATGAGTAAAAAATTGAAGGAAAAAGGTTATTATAAGATGAAGGGTGTTGTGAGGAAGGTTATTGATAAGTATGTGGCTGAAATTGAGATGGTTGATAGTAAACATGTGCTTAGGGTTGATCAAGCTGAACTTGAGACGGTTATTCCGCAAATTGGGGGTCGAGTTAGGATTGTTAATGGGGCTTATAGAGGTTCTAATGCTAAGTTGTTGGCTATTAATATGGATAAGTTTTGTGCTAAGGTTCAAATTGAGAAGGGTGTTTATGATGGGAGAATCATTCCTGCTGTGGATTACGAAGATATTTGCAAAATTGCCTAGTAAATAAATTGTTGTTGGACTGAATTCCGAAGGTTTATTTCGTACAACTAATCGAAGCTAGATATTGTACTGTTTTTTTTCATGTTTTTTGCAATTTCAGTTGTTTTTGACATGTGAGTGGTTTTAAGTGTTATTGCAACTTGATTTATGGACATGGTTGTTGATTTCCGTTATGTTACAATGATGTTTTCATGCTCTCTTGTTATTATTTGTTTTAAAATAGTTATTCGTAGCTCCTTAGGTGTATCTTTGTTACATAATTACTTGTTTTTGGCTGTGGTTGATTCATTTGGCTTTAGTCTGTATGTTTGAAATGGTATGTTACTGTCCGTAATCTGTTGGCTGCTCCGGTCACAGTAACTCAGGACTCAGATGCTATTGGCTCGTCCTCTTTTCCTGTTTTTGCCAAAGATCACCTCTGATATCTGTTTGCGTTCTATGGTATATCTCTGTCCTTGATTTTGCAGCTTGCCTATATTCCATTTGAGCTTGCGCTGGCGCAATTTGGAAATTATGGATTCTCGTATTTCTGTAGCTTGTTTTAGGGCAATTAAAATATTAGACTATTCCTTTCCAGCCTTGAACTTACTTATTTGAGATTTGCCTTTTGATCTTGCTTAGCAATAGTATGAAAGTTTGTGGACATCCATGAAACCTTGCATAGACGTTTTAGCAGTTATTGGGATTGGCTTAATGGCGTCTCTTTCGTTGCTTGTCCTAATAGTGTATATAAAGATAACAGTTTATAAATGTAGAATTAACATTTAGATTTGTAGGTTTTTGTGGCTGAATAGCAAACATTGTGCGATGAGAAGTTCGTTCTATTACTGTTTGGTTGTTAGCTTTTGAATCTTTATTACTCTGTACTTTTCTATTATAGGTAGAGAAAAACTCTTGGGTCATACATTCTGAGGAGCTCTTTGAGGGTACGCATCAAGTCATGGTTGCCAGCTTGTTGCACATTTAGGACCATAACGCTGAGTTGAGAGAAGTGAATTGGGATTCGGGTAGCTATTAATCATATTAACTGTGATGAGTAGACTGATGTGTAAGAAAGCATCGTTGAGACGTAGAGGGCCGCTCTATAGTAAGAGGAGATTGCTACTGGGCGGGCACATTAGCTCGCTGGGGAGAGCACTCCTGGGGGTTGGTGTAGAGATGAAAGCGCTATAAGAAGGAGGAAATTGAGGAATTCAGAGGGCAAAAGAGAGAAGACGAAGCGACAATATATTAGCTGCATCATGAATTGATATCGACACGAAAGAAATTGAAGGAAGTGTGAAGGGTTTGGATTCCAAGTACCTAAGAGGGGGAGGGGGTGAATTAGGTACCACTTTAAAATTTTCAACTTAATCTTTATTGATTAAAGAAAGTTGATAGTTGTTTAAGAAGAACAAATGAATACACTAAATGAACAAGGTTATCAAGAGTGTATTGCTAAATTATAAAGTTGCTGTAAAGTGAAAGTTACAGTGAGTCTGACTGTTACTTGTTCGTTTTAGCAGATGAAGTAAAGGCTACAATACGAAAGTAACAGTATCCGAGACTGTTGCACTGAACAGAAATGCGAAACAAACGAGTAAAGAAAAGTTCAGCAGAAATAAAACAAACAAGAGATTAACACAGGAGTTTTGAATTGGTTCAACCACTTGAAAGGCCTACGTCCAATCTTCTTCTTATTGATTCAATTAAGTAATCTACTCTGACTACCTAAAACCCTTACAATAAAAAGGACCAACAACCTACTCCGGTTGCGAAATGAGTTTAAGACTACTCCGTCTCAAACTCGACTCTTTATCTAAGAAAGTTACAAGATCAAATTCCCTGATTTTGTTCTTGTGAAAAGAACGAAGGCGAATTCATTAAGATCTAACTATTCTAGATAGAAGAGTACAATACTTAAGGCAACAGTTGTCATGTCTGTGACTTTTGAAGACTTTGAAGAATTTTTGCAAAGATTAAAAGCTTAAAACTTTGAAAGCAATTTGCAATGAAATGTGTTTTGTTTTCTCAGGAAAGTCTTGAACAAATGTGTGAAGAGTGCTTTCTTATTTATAGAGAGGGAGATGATTTGAGATGATTAAAGAATTCCTTTGAGAGAGTCAACTTCTCAAGCAAAGAAACAAAGGAGTTGTAGTGTATAGAAGGTAGTGCACATGTTATAAACATCAAAGTGTGAATAGAAATGTGCAGCTAGACCTACAACTTCTCTGATCTTCCTGAACAAACAAACAAGTTAGGACAAAAGGATTTAGGAAGAAAGAGCCAAGCCATCCTTTTGCAAAGAAGAAATAGTCTTATGCTTTTTACGGAAATTGTTTTGGAAAGATTCCCTTGCCTTCTTGTTTTCTTTCAAACCATTTCAATCAATGTTTCAAACCATTTGAAGATCATTTCCAGGTAAAATAGATTGAAAAGTGAAGATTTGAAATTGATCTATAAAAGAGACGACAGACATAAGCAACAGTAACGTACACTGTTGCTGACCTGTTGAGGCAACAGTCGTACGTACTGTTGCAGTTGCAAGTATAGTATTCTTCTATCTTTACAATTAGATGACTCTTTACAACTCGATTTTTCTCGGGCATTCAACACTTCATCAACTCTTCATCAACTCTTGCTTGGAGATTAGTCTTGCTTGGAGATTCATAATTTTCCTGAAAACTTAACTAAGAGGCACATATTAATTAGGCATGTCATCATCAACAAACTAGCTCAACAAATTCCCCCCTTGATGATGACAAGCCTTAAAAAACATAATCCTAAAGTTAAGTTCCCCCTCATAAGGTCGATCCAAAGCAAACACTTTCAACGACTACACACATAGAAAGATGACAACAATAAGCATATGGCAAACAAAACCAAGAGAGTTAGATAGCAAGATAATTCTACTAGGCAACAAGCAAGAGTTAATCAATGATATGCTCATCTAGTGTGTGTTTTTTCATTTCCCCCTCTTGACATCATCAAAAGGGCAATGATACTCTCCTCGGACACAAATTACTCATGCACAACATATCATAAAAACCGCACTAAATAGGCTATAATGGTAGTTTCAACAAAACAAAGGTTTAACAACAAGGTTAACCAAGTTCAACAAGACCAAACATAGTTTAATAGTACACCACTATAAAAGAAAAGGCAAGTTTAGGCTATGTGGTGAAGGGCAAAATGAGGTAGGGTTTTTAATTTACACCACCAAGGCAAAAGGGCATCATCCAAGTCAAGTGATAAAACATGTTTAAGCATTGTCTTCACCATTGTCTTCACCACCACCCACATCAATCCCTTTGAATAAGAAGCCCACTTTAAGCATTTTGGATGTGGTTTAGTTTACATCCCCAAGCTTCCCTTTACTAACTTTCAACATCATTTTCCCTCAATTTTCTATGTGATCATACAATCCTTGCGATTCCACACTTTCTTGCACCAAACATCCTCTGGCCTTAAGCATGATCGAAATCAAAATTCCAAAAGCCGACCTTTTTTTTTTTTTTTTTTTTTGTCAATCCTTCAGTTTATTGGACAAAGTGGCAGATCTTGTGAGCATAAGATTATGGAGGCTGATCTTGCATTAACTTTGGCAAATAAGTAACTGGACGTCACATTCACTTGGACCGTTGCATAGACCAGTCTGTATGTCACATTCACTGGGACTGTTGCATAGACCAGAAGGATTTCATTCGCCCTTTTTGTGCCGGCTTGAACTTTCTTGCGGATCAATGAGGCCATTTTGAGCAAGATTTGGTTTTGATTCTTTGAGTGGTTGTAGAACACAAGGGGACTCGGAAATGATGGGCTTATCGAGTGAAGAACAAAAAGGGAATTGGTGGATTCAAGGGTATTTTGGATGATGAGTTTGATTTAACAGTGAAGGGTTTTATTTTTGAGGGGTAAGTATCCTTTGATTATGGTAGGTGTAATTATCAAATATTGAGTGGTCAAGTTGGTCGAAGTACCATTAAAGACATAAGTGTGCAGGTTAATTATAATAAATCATGACACAAATAAATTAGAATAAAGAAGAGTATACTTACATGCCAATTCTCGTCAATCATGCAAGGGATTAGATACACACACACAAGAATCACATACAATTAATTAAACCAATTTCTAAACGAAGTTTCTCAAATTGTTCTCTTGCTAGTGGTTTCGTAAAAATATCCGCTATTTGATCTTCGGTTTTGCAAAAAATAAGCTTAATATGTCCTTTCTCTACGTGATCACGAAGAAAGTGGTGACGAATCTCAATATGCTTAGTCCTAGAGTGTTGAATGGGATTTTTGGAAATGTTTATGGCACTAGTATTATCACACATAATAGGAATAGAGTCATAAATCATACCAAAATCTTGAAGTTGTTGACGTACCCAAAGAAGTTGTGAGCAATAATCAGCGGCACTAACATATTCGCTTTCGGCCGTTGAAAGAGCTACCGTATTTTGTTTCTTTGAACCCCATGAAACGAGACAAGGTCCAAGGAATGTGGCAATCCCGGAGGTGCTCTTTTGGTCCACCGTACATCCCGCAAAGTCGGCATCGGAAAATCCTCATTTCTCTTGAATTGATTAAGTTCTTCTTGCATTGCAATTACCCAGTCAGCAACAGTCAGAGCGACTGTTACATTGGGAGGTTCAATTTGAGAGAGAAATGCATTATGTGCACATAAGTTGTTGAGAGATGCTCTTGTTCTTATTCCAGATCTGATGTCACTTGTCAAATTTGACAAAGGGTGTGAGGTTTGATGTTTCCATTTCCTTGGCACGAAGGGGGTTTCTTCCCTTTCAACAGTAACAGTATGAGTGACTGTTACTTCCTGGTCAGATGTTGGTTCTTCATCAGAGTTGGAGGACTCTGCCTGTTCAACAGTCAGTGTGACTGTTACAATCTGGGAGGGAGAAACAGCAGCAGAGTTGCTGATGATTCCCCCTGAGTTGATGTTGTCTGTAGCAGGTAACAGTCTCTCCGTCTGTTGCTGATCAGTGTTATTTGGATTGTTCAAGGCTTCTTCTTGATTAATCACAAAGTCTTCTCGCACAAGCCCAATCTCGAATTCACCATCTTCCTCATCAATTTGTACCTGCTCAAAGAGACTAGATTCATCAAAAATGACATGTACACTTTCCTCAATCAACATAGTCCTCTTGTTGTAAACTTTATAAGCCTTGCTATGATTTGAGTAACCAATAAAAACCGCTTCATCACTACGTGGATCGAATTTACCCAAATTATTTTTACCATTATTGTGAACAAAACATTTGCTACCAAAGCATCTAAAGTATGAAATGTTGGGCTTTCTTCCACGTAGTAATTGACATGGTGTTTTATTGAGTAAACTTCTTATCATGACTCGATTATGAATATAGCAAGCGGTGTTTACCGCTTCAGCCCAAAAGTTTCGAGGAAGCTTACTACATAATAACATGGTTCTAGCCATGCCTTCAAGAGTTCTATTCATGCGTTCAACAACGCCATTTTGTTGAGGAGTTCTTGGGGCGGAGAAATTATGATCAACACCATTGTCATCACAATAAGCACCAAATGATGAGTTTTCAAATTCGGTTCCATGATCGGTTCGAATGGAAACAAGTTTTAAATCAAGTTTGTTTTGAATCTTTTTTAACCAAATTAAAAACTCATCAAATGCCTCATCTTTGGAGCTCAAGAACAATGCCCAAACAAATCTACTATAATCATCAACAATGACACAAACATAGCGACTCCCTCCTCTACTACGGGTTCTCATGGGTCCACATAAATCAATGTGCAAGAGTTGTAGTGGACGAGAGGTACTCACAACCTTTTTCGATTTGAAGGAACTTCTAACATGTTTGCATTTAGCACATTCATCACAAATTTTATCAAGATCAAATTTTATGTTAGGAAATCCTTCAACCAAGTCAAGTCTCTTGAGAGTATTGAGAGTCTTAGTACTTACATGTCCAAATCGTTTATGCCACAACCAAGGATCATTTTTCATTACACTCATACAAGACATAGTATGTCCGGATAAAGTGTTTAAATCGGTTAGGTAGACGTCTTTCACTCGTCTACCTTCAAGTATTACCTCATGGGTTGTGGCATCAATGATTCGACAAAGACTAGCACTAAATTCGACCAAGTTACCACGGTCACATAATTGAGAGATGCTAAGGAGATTATGCTTCAAACCTTTGACAAGCCGCACATTGTCGACACAAAGTAACGATGACTTACCAACCTTCCCAATGCCTATTACTTCACCTTTCTTGTTGTCACCAAACGTTACCGTGCCACCATCATAAGCTTCAAGTGAGAGAAATTGGCTTTTGTCTCCCGTCATGTGACGAGAACATCCACTATCCAAGTACCAATTGCGGCCGCCTCTCACCAAGCCCTACAAGAGATTAGACTTTAAGTTTAGGAACCCAAATCATTTTGGGTCCCTTCTTGCAACCAACTTGTTTAAGAAGATCTTTTCGAATCCATATTTGCTTTACAACTTTAACATTTCTTTCAATGTCATTATGTCTCTTTTTGCAAGCATTAAAGACATGACCAGTTTTTCCACAATAGTTGCAAATAATGTATTCAGGAAGACCAACATACTTTCTTCTTCGGAAGTCAGTTTTGCTAGGATCTGGTTTCTGAATGTAACAGTGCGATTGACTGTTCCATTTAAAACCCAGACCAGCCACTCTATCACACCTCTTGGATTGACTAGTGAGAAAATTCAAGACATTTTGACTTCCTTTCCATTTTTTAGACACATGTTTAGCTTCATTAAGTTCCTTGCCAAGTTTCTCAATTTTAGCCAAAAGCAACTTGTTCTTTTCCTTAGAAATATCCAAATCATTTTTCATCACAACATACTTGGATTTTAAGTCAATGATGGTGTTGATTTTATGTTCAATGTCAATCTTAAGGTTGGAGATGCAAAAGTTCAATTGAGCGACTTTAGGGTCGGAGGAGCAATTCTTGTGATTGTCATGTTGTATCTTAACAAATTTTTCATGAAGGACTCTAATTTCTCCTTTGAAGGCATTAAGATCAACCTTGAGTCGATCATTCTCAGTGGTCAAAGTTTTGATGAGTTCATGAGAGGAAGAGTTTTGCTTTTCGATGTTAGAGGCAACAGACAAGGGGACTGTGACTTTTAGACTTTCAACTTCTTCTACAAGGTCGACTATCTCTGTTTTGGTTAACTCAAGATCTTTGATGAGATCATCACGCTCCTTTGAAATTTTTGAAATTTGGAAGACTAAGGAGGTGTTAATCTCTTCAAGTTCAGAAGGGGGAGAGCTAGAGCTAGAAGATTTAAGGGAATCAAGTTCATTTGTCAGGCTTTTGTTTAATTTCCTTAATCTCTTAAATTCAGTCTCAATTTCAGAAGTAACAGTCGCTGTGTCTGTATCATTCAATTCTTGTTTTAGAAGAATGTTTTCTTGAGCAATCTCCTCTATTTGATCTTGCATGACATCAAGTTTCTCGGTTTGGTTACGACACTTGTCAAACAACTTATCAAGTAACTTACACACCTTCTCTTTGGAATAAGTTCTAACCTTAGCCTTAAGATATTTTACCTCATTGTCGGACTCGGAATCGGATTCATCCGGATGTGCCATAAGACACCTAAGAGACTCACTCCTAGCAAGTTTATGTGTTTTATTTTTGAGATTGTTTGTCAAACACATTTTAGCATCTAGTTGCTCCTCGATGGGTTCATCGTCCTCGGAGTCGGACATGCCCCAAATGGCGGACATGACCTTATGCTTGAGTTCTCTCTTGTCCGTGTCTCTTCTATCCTTAGATTTGATGTCATTCCATTTTGGGCATTCTTTAATTAAGTGACCTTTGTCACCACATTTGAAACATCCCATAGCGGAACTCGGTCGTCTCTTAGGAAATCGTTTTCTAGCATGGTTTACCTTGAAATTTTTGAATCCTTGGCTATTGACCATCCCAACAAGGTTTCTTGAGGACATGGCAAATTCATCTTCCTCTTCTCCTTCCTCATCACTTGAGGTGGATTTAAGAGCAAGTCCTTTTCCCTTTGAGGTCTCACTAGGAGCATTGTCGAGATTTAACTCGTGTGCAATTAGGGACCCCATTAGTTCATGAAAGGTTAATGTGGTTAGGTCTCTAGCCTCTTCAATAGCGGTGACTTTTGGTTGCCACTTAGCGGTAAGACTACGAAGAATTTTTCGAATGATGTCCTCGGACTCGAAAGTTCTTCCTAGACTTTTAAGCTCATTAATAATGCTAGAAAAGCGAGAGGCTAAACTATTGATGGACTCGTCCTTCAACATATGGAACATCTCATATTTTTTTATGAGAAGGTCTATACGTTGTTTCTTAACTTGTATGGTTCCCTCGTGTGCGAGTTCAAGGACATCCCATATTTGTTTAGCCGTCGTACAACCGGATATACGACTCACTTCCTCCTCACCAACACATCGTTGAAGAATAGTCATGGCTTTGGAATTTTTCTCGGCCAATTTAAAATCATTTTCATTGTAATCTCTTTCGAGTTTGACCGTAGAATATCCCGTCATCATGTCCTTATCTTCAATAATGAGTGGTCCATCTTTGATGATTTTCCAACATTGGTAATCAATACTTTTGATGTAGTGTTCCATTTTGAGTTTCCACCATCCAAAATTCTCACCGGTAAAGACCGGGATCTTGGAGTGTTTTGAGGAATCCATAGGCCTAGAATCAAACTCAAAGGCGATTAGCCTCGATCAAGAGCACGAGGCTCTGATACCAATTGAAGGGTTTGGATTCCAAGTACCTAAGAGGGGGAGGGGGTGAATTAGGTACCACTTTAAAATTTTCAACTTAATCTTTATTGATTAAAGAAAGTTGATAGTTGTTTAAGAAGAACAAATGAATACACTAAATGAACAAGGTTATCAAGAGTGTATTGCTAAATTATAAAGTTGCTGTAAAGTGAAAGTTACAGTGAGTCTGACTGTTACTTGTTCGTTTTAGCAGATGAAGTAAAGGCTACAATACGAAAGTAACAGTATCCGAGACTGTTGCACTGAACAGAAATGCGAAACAAACGAGTAAAGAAAAGTGCAGCGGAAATAAAACAAACAAGAGATTAACACAGGAGTTTTGAATTGGTTCAGCCACTTGAAAGGCCTACGTCCAATCTTCTTCTTATTGATTCAATTAAGTAATCTACTCCGACTACCTAAGACCCTTACAATAAAAAGGACCAACAACCTACTCCGGTTGCGAAATGAGTTTAAGACTACTCCGTCTCAAACTCGACTCTTTATCTAAGAAAGTTACAAGATCAAATTCCCTGATTTTGTTCTTGTGAAAAGAACGAAGGCGAATTCATTAAGATCTAACTATTCTAGATAGAAGAGTACAATACTTAAGGCAACAGTTGTCATGTCTGTGACTTTTGAAGACTTTGAAGAATTTTTGCAAAGATTAAAAGCTTAAAACTTTGAAAGCAATTTGCAATGAAATGTGTTTTGTTTTCTCAGGAAAGTCTTGAACAAATGTGTGAAGAGTGCTTTCTTATTTATAGAGAGGGAGATGATTTGAGATGATTAAAGAATTCCTTTGAGAGAGTCAACTTCTCAAGCAAAGAAACAAAGGAGTTGTAGTGTATAGAAGGTAGTGCACATGTTATAAACATCAAAGTGTGAATAGAAATGTGCAGCTAGACCTACAACTTCTCTGATCTTCCTGAACAAACAAACAAGTTAGGACAAAAGGATTTAGGAAGAAAGAGCCAAGCCATCCTTTTGCAAAGAAGAAATAGTCTTATGCTTTTTACGGAAATTGTTTTGGAAAGATTCCCTTGCCTTCTTGTTTTCTTTCAAACCATTTCAATCAATGTTTCAAACCATTTGAAGATCATTTCCAGGTAAAATAGATTGAAAAGTGAAGATTTGAAATTGATCTATAAAAGAGACGACAGACATAAGCAACAGTAACGTACACTGTTGCTGACCTGTTGAGGCAACAGTCGTACGTACTGTTGCAGTTGCAAGTATAGTATTCTTCTATCTTTACAATTAGATGACTCTTTACAACTCGATTTTTCTCGGGCATTCAACACTTCATCAACTCTTCATCAACTCTTGCTTGGAGATTAGTCTTGCTTGGAGATTCATAATTTTCCTGAAAACTTAACTAAGAGGCACATATTAATTAGGCATGTCATCATCAACAAACTAGCTCAACAAAGTGGAAGTAGGAAATAGAGGATTTAAAGGATTGTGTTTATGTGGAGCAGCAAGAGGGGGAGGAATTAATTAAGGTTAGGGATATGGAGAAGGAGTTGGTGGTTACAAGAATAAAGATGACTGATAATCATGTTTTGACTTCTGATAAACAGTTGGAGATGATGAAGTTGAGGAGGGAGAATGAGGTGCTTAGAAGACAGGTGAATGTTTCTAAAGAGGGTTAGTTTTAGTCATCAATTGTTGTTGATGGTGAATTGATTTGCAAGATAATTGAATTAGTTGATAGTTTGATTTTTTGGCGTACAAATGGAGCAATAGAGGTAGGTTTTGGAGTTGACGGCTTTCGAACAAGATCAGGAGTAGGGATCTTAAATGAATTTATGAGCTAAGCTAGTTGACATCCGTATGTCGATTGTTCGATTCATGACATGTGTTTGTGTGTAGGTTAGTTACTTGATACTATGACTTTGATTTGAAAAGTTGTTCAAGTGGAATAAGTGAAATTTCATGACTTGACCAGTTTGACTATTACATTTCTTTCACATGCTGTTGGTGCCAATGTAAGCATGCTTGTCTTTGGCGTGATTAGCGAAAGGTGGATACCATAGTCCTAGTGGATTATTGCTCAAGTTTTTACCTAGTGTGAAATATTCACAAAAATTTATCAATACTTAAGTTTCGATATTGCAATCTGCAACCCAAAATGCTGGTTGTTACGTCTTTGCAGTAAATGTTGCTGCGTTGGGCACTTGCAACACACAAGCGTCTAAAGAGTATAGAAGGTAATTGACTAATTTCTATTTCTATATCTGAGTCTTTATTTATCCTTTTTCCCTCTCTTAGATATCATATCTGAGCTTTCAAAAACCATGTACCCTTTGATTCTAACCTACTGTTTGCGAAAGTCATTGTCCTTGAGGAATGAGGATTTCATTTAAACCCCAAGAGAGCTGTTCAGCGTCACAGAGCATTGATGGCGAAACTGTTTACGAGTATTCCATTCAAGGACAAGTCTGTTTTGTCCCTCATAAATCTAGTAACGACACCTTTAATTGTTGGGATTATCATGTTGCTTAGTCCTGCTTTTGCTGCCTAATCGTGTTGGTAGACATTGGTCTAATAGTAACTTTCTATAGTAATGCTTTTGCCAATAAGGCTTGTGGAACCCTTTCTAGTTCATCCTGTTTTCAGTTAGCGTACATTACTTCACTTCATTGACTATGTCTGACCACCTTACCACAGCGGGCGCAAGTGTGAGCCTTTTTATAAGCATTCTGCGAATATTAATGATTTTAAAAGGCTACTTACAAATTTTGTTTAATTTTTCTTCACTGTAAATTTGATGTTTTGATCAGCCAGTTATCAAAATCCCGTAATCGGGCTTCATGTTTAAGCTCTCAAATTATTTTTTTACATTCATTTTCTTTTTACACATATTGTGTTAGATTCATGACATAATTTTAATTACTTTATATCCGCTTTTCCCGAGGACGCTCCTCTTTCAGAGTATAATTACATTTTCGTGTTGTCATTTCATTCCCATTAGCCATTCAACATAACTTTCGACATTTCTACTAATCACATGACTTAGAGATTTGATCACTTGAACAAAATCTTGAGTAGAGCCTTAAGCTCAAAGGAATAAGGGTCGACTCACGTGAAATGTCTAAACCCAAGTAGGAACTTCGTTATTTACTATTCAAATACGTTGTTTTACCTTTACTTGATCTGTAGGAGAGGATACTTTTGAACCTGAATGTGTTGGTCCAAGAACTAAGAAGAGTGCTAAATTCCAGCCTACGTGATGCTCAATGATGGAGCGCGATAATGTTGCACACGAATACACAATGAAGGAGCTTTTCCTCTTTTGTCATGGGTAATAGGATAAGTCAAGTTTAGGTCCGTAATTTCACTTAGATTTTGGGACGAGTTCTGAGAACCATTGTCATCCTTATGGACCCATCTCTTTTTGGCAACCCATAGTTGATCAATCTCATCCCAACTTCCCTAAATTCTGTCACCTCAATTTTTGTTCCAACCATGGCTAATGGCGCCGTCAATGGTTGGCTTTGACCCGAAGTTTACTCTAACTCCTTTCTCCCTACATCTCCGTAATTTTGATTTATTATTCTCGCATCATCATCATCAAGGTTGTTATTTTTTCAGTTAGATTTGAATCATAGGTTGCTAAATTTAGTTCGTACTGTAGAATAATTACAATTAGAATCATCTGTTAAAATCTTGCTTATTAGTCCACCATATACTCAGGTTTCTCTTAAGAGTGTACATTTCTAACGGAATACCTCTTCATTTGGCAACATAAGGCTACCAACCTAACACATTTGGTTACGAGGTGTGGGAGTGGGTGTTAGAACACCGAGTCTCACAAAAGGATTTAGTCGAACACCGAGATTCTTCATTGTCACTATCGTTATTCTTTTTGAGTATTGAGTAACGATATATTCCTTGTTTGAAAGCTCAATTTTATTTGACTTCCAATTTCTGTTCTTCTGCTGTCTGTTATGTCTTTTCCTCTAGGGAGTGTTAGGGTATGTGACTTCCAATCTGCTCTAGTACATCATGTGACTTCCTCTACGAGTCAAGCATGGAGCACGAGTAGCTCTGGTTGGATCACTACTTTGTTTTTATTTGTCTGACTCCGGTCCACGGAGATACATAATATGTACAAATCACCAGTATGTTTTTACACCATGCAATATTAGAAGTCGGCTAGTTGCAACCAAATATCTACTTTTTGGCAGAATCGTACGTAGTGTTTTATAGCCTACACCTCTGTCAAACACTTTCTGGCTGATGCAGTGATGCGAGCGTAATAGTTGGGAGCCTGGGGTCATCATTCTCCAGGAGGGATTCATCATCTGTTTGATCCTCGTCTTCTTGTCCGGAGTTACGTGAATGGAATAGTGCTTGTGGAAGCTGGTTGGGTTTCCTCACTTTCTTGCCGCCATATTCGGCACACCCGTCTGATTTCATGGGTCTAGCATTTTTCCGTTCTCTCTCTCTCTGTCTCTCTCTCTCTCTTAACGGATTCCTATACGTGAAATATTGTTACGAGCCATTGCACCTAGGGGTGCTAACGAGCCGAGCCGAGCCCGAGCTTGGCCTTGCTCGGCTTGTGCTCAAAAACTAAAACTCGAGTTCGAGCCGATCTCGAGCTTACCCGATCTTGAAAAAAATGAGCTCCTTAAAAAGCTTGCGAGCTTTAACGCGAGCTCGAGCCAAACTCGAGCTCAAATCGAGCCTATATATTTGTTGATTTTTGATTTTTTTTTCTTCTTCCGATAATTTCAATAACAATGCGCAAAGTTTATATGTAAAAATATTTGGCAAAAAAATGAGACATTTGATATATGTAATACAAAGATATAACCATGATAAAATATTTTTATAAAATAAGAGCAATATCTTATATAATTACACAAGTTCGAGCTGCTCGCGAGCTTTTCGAGCCGAGCCAGTGTTTGCTCGGCTTGACTTGTTAAGCTCTCGAGCCGAGCCCGAGCCCGAGCCCGTACGAACCGAGCTTTGACCGAGCCGATCTCGAGCTGCTCGCGAGCTGTCTCGTCTCATTATCATTATCACCCCTGCACCTTTGATGTTTTTTTGTTAGGTCTCTCTAAAAAAAATTTCCATCTACCTTCTCTCTAAAAACCCCAATTAAATAACGTAATTGCTAAATCCCGCGCACAGTTTTACTATATCTCGCGCACATTTTTACTAAATCTCGCACACTTTACCTCTTTATTCAAATCTTACCCTTCATCCTAAAAACAAATTAAAAAGTTTTCCCCTTTTCTCCCTTTCAAAACTTAATCAATTTGTTACACTATTAACGATTATGGATCTTTATTTGCTCATATTGCAAGTAATTTCGTTGTTTCATCAACAATTTAGTTAATACACGTCTTTTAATTGATTGAATGAATAATTTTTTTAAAAAATAATCACAATTAGGGATTTAAGTTTTTGTTGTCGAAAGGTTGATGACCAAATTATCAATGGTAAATGCTTTATCAACTGACCAAATTATTAATGGCCAAATTGAATCAATGAGTATGATTACAAGTTGCTTTCTCCATCAATTAGATGTCTCTCTCTCTCTGCGTATCAATGATGGTCTTTGCGTATCATAGGCAAACACATAATACCATCGACAAACACATAATACCATCCGTGACCACCATATCTCACCCTTAACCACTCTACGTCGTCGACCACACTGAACGACCGTCGACCTTCCGACACCGTCCCCTTTCCCGCTCTGTCGTCGGACAGTTCTGTGGTGCGCCTAATGGTAGATTGGGGCACTTTTGGAAATCTTATTTTTTTGGGTTTTTTTTATCTCTCTTTGTTGTGGAGGTGAGGAAATGAGAGGAGTAAATTCGGAATAAGGCAAAAAAATGCGCGGGTTAAGTAAAATTGTGCGAGGGATTTAGTAAGTCCCTTAAATAAATTTCTGAAACCATTTTCTCCTATTCCTCCGACTTTTTCGCCGACGATGGGGATGTTTCTTATCCTTATCTCCAGCGATCGATCACTAAGTCCTGATTAATTCTTGCTTCTCCGGTCCAAAACCCATTTTTTTATTGTTGTTTTAAAGGTTGTCTTTGTCCCCTTCAAGTCCTTCTTCTATGGTTTTTGATCCTCATTGGCTTTGTGGCATGTCCATTGGCTTTGTGGCATGTCCGAGTGGTCCTTAGCTTTCCCTTTGTCCCTTTATTCACGATCGGTCTTGTTCCGATCAATGTGGGCTTGCATGCACCCGAAGGAGGTGTTTCCCCTCCCCCTCGCCCCCTTCCCCCACCTCCCGTTGCATGATTTTCCCATTTCTGGTCTTGCGTTGTGGGTTCTTGGTAGCGGGTGATGAGTATGGTCCTCCTCTTTATGTCTAGTGGTTTTTGTAATCGATTAGGAGTTTCCCCTTCCCCTCCCCCTCCTATCGATTACATTTATGTTGTCTCTAGTTGATGGTCCTTTTGACCTTTCATTCTTTTCTTTTGTTGCATGTGCTTCTGGTATGTTGTGTCGTCTTCCTAAGGATCTGGTATTTTTTTATATAAAAAGGACTTGATGGGATCTCGCCTTCTTCCTTTTAAAATGGGTTTTTATTGGGTCGTTTTTTACTTTAATAGGGGGTTAGGTGATCGTAGTTGGTTGAGTTAGGTAGGTTGGTGGTGATGGTGGAGGTTGTGGTCATTTCCCGTTTTTTATGTCGTTTTCTTTAAGCTTTCTGTTTTTTCAAGTTGTCATTGATAGGCTATCGCACACCTAATCAAAGATAAATACCCTAGATACAAATTAATGTAGTAATAGGGGTCGAACACAAGGAGACGGGAGTTTCTAGCAAGTTGTTATGGAGTGAATTCTACCAAAGTCGCTTATCAATTGATTTGGATGGGTTTATGAGACAACAATAATAATAAAGAAAGAGTCTAGGGAGGTCGGGTCACACATGCAAATTATGTAAATGCTCAAGTCAAACTAGGAAATTGATAATAACGATAATTGTTTAGGCTAAAGACACACACCTCTCGATATTAGTGTTAACCATAGATCGGTGCCTAACGAACTCTCGCTTTGGCTAGGTCGATCTACTAACACATGCTTAGTCTAATTCAATTCTGTGCCTCTCGACTTATAAAAAGAATTAACGAATTTAATTAAGAATTGTGATCAATAATCAAAGACTAACAATACAATGCAAGCATGTGATAGAAACAACTATTTGATATCATAACATCTCATTTTAACAATTGCAAAAATTATTTATGCATGGCTTTCCCTAATTCCCTAGACAAAGTAACTACTCTTGCATAATGATAACTAATCTAATAACAAATGATAAAGTAAACATGATAACTAAATAATAATGGAAATGACAAAGGAAATAACAAAACAATACAAGAAATATAATTACCTCAACAAAGTAAATAAAACTTGGAATTTAAGAACACAATGGAACCAAATAACTTGCAAATGAACTTGTAATATAAATTGAAATACTTAAAGGAATTATTTGTAACAACTAATGGAAACTAAAGTATTCTAAACCTAATCTAATGACTAATGATGTTATGTAAAATAGTGTTTTTAGAGTGTAAAATGATGTCCAAGATGATCCTAAGTGTCGAAGTCCCTCTCCTTTATATCTAGCCCATTTTTTTCTTTATTAAGATCATCATCTTCTTCCCTTATATATTTTAAAGAGTACATGCAATTTTTAATTTTTTCTTTTTTTTAATAAATTTTCTATCTCTCAGATCTCTAAAGTATGAGTTGTACTCTTAGATTATAACCCCAGTTGTATAGGAGAAGGGCGGATTACTGGACCATCCACTACCAGTGTCAGATGGATGCCACATTCAACAATTAGTCGTATTAATTATTAAAAAAATTCACCAATCGATTTTACAATAGATCATAAATTACGTCAATTTATTTCTGACAAAAACCAACAACGTCGATTGTTCACAATTTCCGTCAAGACTGAGAAAATTCCAGTTTGAAATCGAGAGGATCCATAGCAGAATCGTTATGGTGACGGCCCGATGAAGGACGACGGTCATGTGTTTTGCCATGGATATCGGGGGCGGGGGGGGTAGGTGTTTGTAATGGTGGCATGGTTTGGTGAAGCTACTTTGCTTTTCAATCACCATTGATGAAAACTTGTGGTTGTTGAGCGTTGGTTTGAGGAAGAAGATAATATTACGAATATTGTTTTTTTTTTCATTATTTGTAATAGTTGATTGGGTTTGACCCATCACCATTTGCAGCATAATAGTGGGGTTTCTACTGTTTTTAAGTGACTCAAACAACAACAACTGAATCTGAAATTTGTAGTAACAAATAATGAGAATAAGCTTGTTTTGTGATGTAATTTTCTGAGTTTTATGAACTTAGAATGCGACAATGTAAAGGATAATGTGAGTATTACTACAGCTTAGCACAGAGTAACTCGGGACAATAAGCTTAATTTAACTACAGACAAGCACAAGAAGAATTAAGACTTACAAACATTAGGTTCAATCTATCTACAACCTATGCACAAGATAAATTACCCTTACTAAACAGACATTGATCAACTATCCACAACCTAGCACATGATAATTATCAAGCCCAGCACAAACTACAGCTCTTAGCACAAGTTTGTTAATTTTGAGAGTAATCTCATCTTTTTCATATTAATCAAATCTGATTTCTTACAATGGAAATGAAGCCTTTATATATGCATTACAATGTTTAGCAAAATAAAACTTAGAAGAAGATCTAGCCATTGACGTTCAAGTACTTTAATCTAAGGGTGAAATTCAAAAGAAAAATAAGACAAATACATTAAAGAGACTGATTTCTACTACTGGGGACATGAAATAATTGTTGCCTTGTCTTCTTTCGTGGCCCATGGCTGCATTTGCAAAAGAATTGAGAAAAGAGGAGACAAGAGAAGATAAGGACAAACTGTCGCTTTCCTTGTGTTCCCTTCACATGTAAGCTGTCTTTTATCAACTCAAAAGCTCTAATTTTGCTTCACAATGATGCTCACATACTTAGAATCATCTAGGGATCATTATTTGTAAGTCATTAGACGTGTCCTTCAAGTATGCCATTATGACAGAAAAGCTCTTCATTCAAAACTGACCATTACCATAACATTCAGGAATCAGACCTTCCTTGTAGATATCACAACTCTTAGCTCAGGATTAACTAGAACTCCCAAGATATCTTAATTCAAAGCTATGGATGTTAGCTTTCTTCTACAAAATGAATCAACCCCAAAAGATGTTTGAACTCTAGATATCGAGGTTTGAGTACTAGCAAGTCATTGATGACTGTGTTGTAGCATTTCAGAATTCAGGGGTAGATCTTTAAATCATAGAGTAAGATGCTTCAGGAGGTCCAACATATACCAAATCAAAGCTAGATTAGGTTACTATGTTATCCAATTTGAATCAAGCAAAAATGTGGCCTGGAACATGATCTATGAGGCTTGGAGTTAGTTCAGGTCATTCTGAAATGTTCAGCACAATGGGCATGATTCACCTTATTTTGTAGATGCCATAACTTCCTTCACATGTATATTTATTAAGCCCATGAGTAGCCAAATTGAAGCTATACGAGTTACCTTTATCCTCCAATTAGAATTATTCAAAAACAGGTCTTGGATATTCAGTTATAATCCCTTGAGTAAGTACAGGTCAGAGGTGAATGCTCATTAGTCTTCCTGTGCAACAACATGAACTTCAAACAATCATAACTTTTAACTCGGGTTGAATGAAAATTACCAACGTATACCAAATGAAAGCTAAAGATGTTAGCTTCCACCACACAAAAAAATCAACCTTAAACATCCAGTAAATCTTTAGTTATTCAAGCTTTAGTGTTGACATGTCATTTCTGAAAAACTAAGCAGCATTCCTGCATGACAGTCTTTGAAGCTTTATTGTGACAAAATTACTCAATGAAACTTGTTGATTCCAAAACCATATGAAAGAGGAAATCTCCGAATTTTAAGAATATAAAGAACACAAATTTTAAGCAAGTAGAACTCCAGATATGAGGTTTTGAAGTTAGCCCAAATTTGCTGAGATTTCAATATCATTTCAGCATTCCTGAACTCGATTGCTTGACTTTTATAACTTGAACTTAGCTTATTTTGCTATTGAATTACATCCAATTGTGTCAATGCCTTAGACAATCCTATGGATTGATCCCTTGGTTTGGAAAATAAAGGACCCTTACCCTTAGCTCCTGCTACACCATTAATGAAGCAGACTTGTATGTAATAGTAATGGAGGAATTGAACTTTGAGGAAAAGAGTGAAAATTGGGATTTATACAAGGGTAACCGGTGGAACAGGTGGCCCTTTCACATATTCTGTTATGTAGGAAGGGGTGTTTTAGTTGAATAGTTGGTAATATTCGTAGCTAATTTAAAGTAGGTAGTAATTTAAGAAGGAGTGCAATAGTTTAGAGTATTCCCAATTAAATAAACTTTTTTTATTTAAAGATTTTTCCAAAAATAGTCAACGTGTGATATATAAGCAATAATAATAATTTTTCCCAAAAAAGTTGAATGAAATTTTTACGGGGTTTATTTTCGCAGTATGATTTTTACTCATTTTAGTACTTTTTACACCCAATTTTCCATTTACATACCCTTCCCTAAAAAACACAATCTTACTTCTCTCTCATTTCTTTGTATCATTGAAAGTTGAAACGTTAAACCTTCCTCACCCTCTTTGAAAATTTTTAACTATGAATGATTATTCGAGTGAAAAACATGTATTTAATTCGCTACTCTTATACTAATAATTAAATTGACTCTTTCTTATAATTTTGTTCTTTTTTAATTAAGGTTTATGTCCAAATTATTAAAGGTCTAAATAGTGTGATATTGTGGGGTTTGTCGGTGGTGGTTTTTGGCCAGTTTCGTCGAAGTGGTTCGATGGTGGTCCATGGTGGCGGGAGGGTTAAGCATGTGAGCAGTGAGGGATATGTCGTAGGAGGGTGGTTGTGGTGGTGTTAGTTCGGTCTACCGGCCAGAGAAGGTTACGCCGGCGAAGATCGTGGTCGTGGGAGGGTGGCCGTGCATGTGCAGCTGCCCTCCGGTGGTTGTGTTTATGGGTAGTGTTCATAGTTTTTCGTTTTTTTTTTCAAATGCAGTACTGCACATTGCCGATCTTCCATCTCCATGTAGTACATATGGTGATATTGCTAATTGGCTTTACGAGTGGAGCACATTAAAAGAATAATAAAATAGAAGTTTCCAATCCCAACGTGAAATGCAGTACAGAGGGATAAGACCCAACGACGACTGCTCTAGCCGGAGATATGGATGTAAATTAGAGAAGAATGAGTATGTGAAATTATGGAGAAATAAATTAGGGAGATATTAGAGAGGGAAAATGGAAGGAGAAAGGAAGGGGAAATGTAAAGGGTATAATTGTCAATAGTGTACTGAAATGAGTAAAATGTGTACTGCGAAAATCAGGACTGTTATAAAATATTATTATATAATATTATATGGATGTCCATATCTTATAGGATACTAGAAAGTATTATCTTATGGAAACTCTACCCCCATTGTAGGTATATTATACCCCTCATAATGGAATAATAATGGAGTTGTCTCTCCCTTACTCTCTCTCTACCTTCTCTCTATAGTTATTTCTCCTTTATTCACAACACGTTATCAACACGAATCCTAGCCGACTAAGCATATGATATAACGATAATTATTTAATCTGATAATCAAGAGGTTTATATCAGATATGAATTATGAATCTATTATTTAGCTTAATTCAGGTACGTTTTTATAACTTTAGTATTCCAAATAATTTGATACGATTATATAAGTTGGAATAAATAATTATGTTATTTTGGCGTAATCTGAATATTGAGTTACACTTGTTCAATTCATTGTTATGATTGTCTGAATGAATTTTTGTTTGAGGTGTTGTCTTGAATTGATGCATGCAGATTAACTTCATTATAATAATGCATGCTAAAGATACTTTATTAGTTATTCATTGTGATTATTTGGTTCAATTAATTTACAACCCATGACACATGCACCATTAAACAAGACTGCACTATCACTTATGGATTTTGAAGAATTGTATTGTTAGTCACAACTCACAATTAGTGTATATGGTTATGTTTAATTGTTTATACTCATCACAAAACAACAAGAATTAGTATTTATCGTAATTTGTTTTACGTACTAATTAAATACGCACCATTATACATGGTACTGTTTTATTGTTAACCCTTATTCTGGCATGATTGAAGTACCTTCCAAAGGTGTGTATCTCAAATTTTTATTTTCGGAATATGTCTGAATTAGTTGCTACGGGCTATTAAATAATTTAGGTCTGATCTATTTTAATAAACTATAAAGAATTGCATGTTATATGATAAGGGCAGTACTAATATATTGAGTCCGTATGCAACACAAGATTGCTCAATTGTGGCCTTAGTTATTTAATTATTAAGCAAGTTACAAGATTAAGCATATCGGTATATAATTCTTAAGTTAGTTTAATAGGTAATTTCATGTAAAAGTTCATTATTAAACTTTCTTAGATGCTTTCGATAATTTATTATAGTGCTTGACTTCGAACCTTGACTTATAATGCTAAACTTCACTAAAGACCATTGTGTGTGGAGATTTATCATCGTGATTATGGAATTAATTGGAGTATATTGTAGCACGTGATGTTATACTGTAAGAATTATTTGTAAGAATTTTGTTATATTCTAATTTATGTCTCAAAATTACTTACAATAATTATTTATAGCCATGGGCAAACTTTTCATGGTTACATAATTGCTCCTGAAGTAGCAATATCACCAAAGAGGTTTTGAGAAAGGACGTATCATAAAATTTTTGGACTAGAAGCTCCAAAATATCTATTTTACAAAGATGAGAGATATGTCCATATGTTATGACTTTGACATGTAGTTCAAAGTTTTAAAGGTGTATAATAATTTAATATCTCATCAGTACAATATATTCATATTCTATAATTGTAATTGACCAGAAATCCACATGTAAATACTAGTGACCAGAAGTTCACAGCTGCAATTTTTAGCCGCATTTGAGTTTCATATGAATAAAGCGGCCTATAATAAAGGGAACATTATCTCTGATTTGATTCTTATTCACCTGGAGTTGAACAGTAATGAAATTTGACATTTGAAATTTTGTTCATTCTTTGAAGTGAATGTGACATCTCATAAAGACTCTGTATGTAGTAGAGATTGAAAAATTGGGATTATGTTAAGCCAAATATGCGGCCTTAATTGAGCCTAAGGATGTGGTCGTTCTTATTTGAGCCAATTTTATTCATCAAAAGAAATATCTCATAAAATCATGTGAGACTCATATATATACTCAAAGTTTGATATGAGAAATGGAAAATGATATACGAGTTGAAATTTTAATATTCGTAATATGGCCTGAAGATCATAGTATTTAATGATACTGAAACTATGACCAGAAGTTCATAGTGTTTACATATACTAAATTATGGCCTGAAGTTCATAATGTTTACAGATATTGAAACTGTGACCTGAAATTTACAATGTTTATAAATTCTCACATTTCATATGGAGAGTATTATTTGAGTATCATAATTAAGAATAAACTCGATGTTTATATATGAATATTTGCAAAATATGAGATACTCTTAAAAGTTGAGAATCATATCAAATCAATTCAAAATCATTCCCTGAAACGAATGAGATATCATGTGATCAAATTATTTAATATCATGAAGAGAATGATCACTATTGATAAGGGTAAAGTCGCGTCTCCTTAATCAAAGTAAAACCTAATTCACTACTAACTAATAGTCAGCGGTAAGCAAGGTATCGAATCCACAGGGAGGCAGTAGTAATCTAATCTGTTAAACTAGGTTTGTCTCTAAAGTAACAATTTCGGGGTTTTGAGATTTGTGTTCTAAACTAATGGCAAACAATAACATAAACAATAACAATAACTAATAGCAAATAATAACAACAACTAAAAGCAAGTAATAACAATAAAAAGTCTAAAACAATGAGATTAAAAGTCTAGGGTCTCAGGTTCACTAGGATTATTGTTCAGGGGTAAGGATGTAGTCAACTATCATGCAATAAAGTTATCTAAGGTCACAAGATCGGTCGATTCAATTATGCCCTTTAGATGTACGATTAACATGCGATCGCTATCATTAAACGAGTTCTATTCAATTATCGTAACCTATCTTAGTCTTAACCCGGTCGGTGTCAATCCTAATTTGCAAGACTAGTTAATTAATCCTGGCCAGTAATCAAACAACTAGAATTAAAACGATAATCAAACGATAACCATGCAATTGCAATTCAATTAATTAATCTACCCCTTCTAACAATCCTAGATCCTCTTTCAACCCTAGAAAGGAATTTAGCTACTCATAACAATATAAATAACAACAATAATGATTAAAGTAAACATGATTAACAATAACGAAAGGATGAACAAAGAATAATTAAAGAACAAGAAGGTAATTAAATTGAATAACGAAGAAAGATTGAAGAATACCGATTACAAGATGAACTAAAGAAAATCGTCTTTGATGAATAAAATCCGGAGGCAAAACAAACTAAATTAGGGTTTCTGATTTAAAGCCTAAAAATATTAAAAAGCATAAGAAAGTATGAAAGACGAGCTTTCCTTTTATAATACAAAAATCTAATTAATTAGGTTAAAGTTTAGGAAGATATGAAAAAGTCGACGAAATATTGGGTTGCTCGATCGAGCAAGGGTATGTTGCTAGATCGAGCAACCTTCAGCCCGACTCGATCGAACAAGGTACTATGCTCGATCGAGCAGCCTTCAAAATGGCTTGTTTCTTCGACTTTTCTTCATTTCTTCTCCACCGTTCTCGATTCACGCGCCTAACCTTCTACGATCCGACTCCGCCATGCTACATATCAACTCAAAAAGCTCCAAATGCATCCAATCTGCATTAAAACATAACAAAAGCGGCAGAATCGATATTCTAGCTAAAATAGCATAGAATAAGCAAGGAAAGACGGTAAATCGAGTTATTTGCGTCTAAGGGAGGCATAAAATATATGTATAAATAATGATCATCAACTATAATTCGTTGAATTCACTACCTTTCTGAAGGGACGAGTGATTATTAATTGAGTTTAACCAAGATTATTTAAAGAATTTGTATTCCTAGAAGGAATAATTTTTATGTATGATTTGTGTTCATACTAAAAGAAAGAGCAATGTATTATATTCCCTGAAGGAATATATTGTGATATATGATTAGTCTTGTCAATGTAAATAAGACACCAGTTAGTGTCTTATGTCACATCTATTTTTATCTAGCCAGATACAAAACAATTATTTTGAATTCATATCCGAAATATAGCTAACTGGAAGTTTAGCACTGTAATTATCGTCAACTAAAAATTTCGCACGTGATATGACATTGCTAACCAGAAGTTTAGCATGTTGAATTGTCAACTAGAGAGTGGAGTGTGATAAATTATACTATCTAGACATGGCTAAAGTGCTTATGAAAGTTGCCATGATTAGGAAAATTAAGAAAGTTGACATTAAATGGTTAAGATTTGACGATTGAGGCCATCCGGGTTCTTATTATACCCGTGTTGATAAACCTGAAGTTTATCTTAAAGAAAAAAAGTGCGGAAAACCTCTCGTGTAGAAATTATATTGAAGGCAAGACACTACACTGAGATTTATTATATATGATATTAGAGATCTAAACAGTAACACTACTCAATATTGAATATAGAACTTAAATGTTCATATATGGATTGCCACTATATTGTGTGACTTGTAGTCACATATTGATTTTTGAGTAGTTGTGATTATGAATCACATTTTTATATAAATGAAATCATTGATCTCTCCAAATTGGGCAATGTGATTCAGCACATTTGAAATCCACCTGATATGTTACTCCTCGAAATATTTTGTTATTATAGAAAAATGTCCTTATAAATTCTCATCGATGATATGAGAAATAAAGATCTAAGGTGGATATAATAACTTATTTCCCATTATATCTATCTGTTGTTGATAGTTTTTACCACCTTAGGGGGAGAATGATAAGGAGAAGCTGGTAAAAATAAACAAGTATGGACCTGAAGTTCAGCGGTATGTTTTCAATATAAAATACATCAAATAGAGGTTCATGAAATTAGAAATGATGGTATTCATTTGGTTATATGAAGATGTATTATGATACCACTTTAATCACCTTATCAAAATGTGATATATTATTACATTGAAATTTATAGTTTAATTATAGACAGATTACCCTATATGTGGTATATGGAGCTATAAATTAGTCATAGAATATATATGTAATGAAAAATTGGATTCTTGCCAAATTGAACAGTAACCACACGTGAAATGTATTGTGAAAGTCATATCGGTACACATATTTCAAGTAATAAGAAAATGGCAAGAATAGGCAGTTAGTACTTCTATGGAGTAAAGAAATTTGTATGTCCCTAAAGTGACATAAATATCTGAATGATAATAGATAGTTGGTATACAGAGGAAATGGTATCCTATATATTCAGATATCACTTAAAACATCAAGAGATGTTGAAATTATATCGATATGGTTAAGGAATTGATGCAATTGTGCGCGGAGTTTAATGGACTAGAAAGTGGGGATATTATATGTAAGTCCAATTTTGATTATCGACATATAATCTTTGATTATAAATGAGCTAATGGACCTGAAGTCCATCTATTGACCTGAAATCTATTGAAATTATGAATATTGAAAAAGAAAGTATACAACTTACATTTCGAGTCATTATCATGTGCATATAAATAGTAAGTTCATCATTTGCATATATTTTAATATATATAAATTATTGCATTGTTTTATAAATATTATTTTGAATGAGTTTCATATCATATATATGCATGCACATGTTTCATAGTATTGTTTTAAATAAATAAATTTTGAAAAGAAGAAATACTATGATATACTTCTTCGAGGCTAACTCCTTATAGGAGCCTCTTATAAACAATTATCAAATTATGATGTTTGATTAAGTGAGTTTGGGGAACTCATGATTATATACGAACCTCTATGAGACGATTGAAAGATATCGTGATTAGTTCCGAAATGGAATATTCAAACTCATGTAGAGTTTACTTGAACTGTAATTGTCTCAACCTGAAGTTTTAGCATGTGAGAATTCAGATTTGTATGAATTTCTTGTTAAACATGTGAAATAAGTTTATGGTCCAGAAACCATAATTGTTGGAAAATAATGTAGTCAAAGTCAATAATGAGGATGTCAATCCAATGGTTTAGCAAAGAAAATCACTTACGGTATTAAGTTGATTATTATTATCCAACAATTTGGTTGATTTTCCCGTAGAGATCCAATATATGGATGATTGCAATACTATTTTTTTCCTTCAACTAGGTTTTTTGTCCCAACGGGTTTTTCCTAGCAAGGTTTTTAACGAGGTAACACTATATGATTGATTATTATTATCATGATTGTTGAGATTACAATTAGTGATATGTCATTTATTGAGAAGAAATTTTATCACTATTGCGGAAGTATTATTTCAAATGAATATCAAGAGTCATCAAAAATGACTACATCCGAATTGTGAGTTCTAAAGACATATGAAGATTGATTTTGGTAAGGAATTCTATAACTGAAGATATCAAGTTTATCAACTACGATGAATTCTACTCTACGATCGAGAAGTTACATCAAAATTGTTGTAGTAAGTGTCCTCCACAATAGTGCATTTATATAATAAATCTCATTTGGAATATACGTGGCATGATTAGTATATTTTGATACTCCACGTCAGTGGATTAACGTAAATCGGTAACGCTCAGCTGACTAGAGTTAGACGTTATTGTCCTATGACGGCGGTGATCAACTGATCCCTTTAGGTCACACCTATAGGATGAAACCCAAATAGTAGAACTAATTATTTGTATATGATACAGTTAATTAGAACATTACATATATTTGATATGTACGTTTAGTTACGAGAGTTATTTATTGAAAATTGAGTTAAGAACTCATTCCACTTAAGTTTATTAGTCAATTATACGATAACTGACTGAATAAATTTTACGGCTTATTTTAATACGATGAAATAAGATTTAATTTTATGATTAATTGTTAATTCATTAAATTAGTTGAGGTTATGCATATATTTTGAGGTAGAGGTAATTGGTTAATTATGTTTACAAAGAGTTGTAAAATAAATTAACTGGACATTGTGTGACCCATTATATATTGATATAATGATTAAATATCACTTAAAAGTTGAGTGTATATTGTTTATTAATATGAGTCATATAATTGTTATTTGATCAAATTAACACTTAATTATACAAGATATTTAAACATATGATTATAAGTATTTGTGGGACAAATATCAAAAATCAAAATTGACCACATAACACTAGTTGGGGCCGGATTATTTGTTAGTGGAAATCAATGATGATTGTTCTTATCTAATCCTACACTCCACCTTATGTTATGACACCATTATCATTACATTTACCACCAACACTCAAGTCATTTGCATGAGAATACAATAAGCAAAATAATCACCCATTTGGGTGAGCATATGACCGGCCAAGTGCCTTTAAAAGAACACTTTGGTTGATCATTTCCATTTGCTTGATTATTCACTTGTTTTACATATCTCTCTAAAAACCTCTTCTCTCTACAACTCTCAAAAACACTAATATTCTCTATGTATTACTAGAGTAGTAATACAAAAATATTAGTAGTATTATTTCTTACTTATTATCTAGTTAATAATAAACTAAGATTATTTGGGTAGATTTCTTGGGTGCAACCACTACTACAAAAGTAGACGTAATGCAACATTTCGTGTGCAACACTTACGGCTTGTATTGCAATTTTTAATTAATTACGCAACGCTTTATTTAAAAATGTTGCTTATTACCTACATAAGGCATCACTTTAAGATAAGTGTTGCAAGATATTACTTTATGTGCAACATTTTTACACAAATGTTGCATTTTGTAGCAACACGTGAGCAACACTTATGTCACATATGTACTCGATCCTTATACTCGGCCTCTAAAATGTTTCACAAATTCTCATTTGTGACGGATCGACCCGTCGCAAGCTTGCGACGAGTCAAATCCCCCGCACAAAGAGCAAGTGGAGGGGGGGGGGGCAAGTGGGGTGCAAATAGATCCCCCCACTTGCCTTGCCACTTGCTCTTTGTGAGGGAGATTTGCCACGTCGCAAGCTTGCGACGGGTCACCCCGTCACAAGAAAGACTTATTAAAAAAAATTCATTTTCGTTTAAGCGCCTTACTAAAATTGTGAAAAAAAAATTAGGCGCCATTGTTCTTCTTGGGAATACCAGCAATCAGATAACATGTTCCTTCATTATTCATCCATATCCACCGTTCTTCAAAAGCAATATAAAAAAATAATAAAAAATCTCTCATTCTTTGTTTCTCATCAGATATTCATCCAATTTCACGCGTGATGAACCTCGCTTTGATATTCATCCAATTTCAATTTCCACTTTGATTCTAACAAAAACGGCAAAGTCATATTCAGTATAATTGATTGGGATTCTCGATAGGTATGATACTTCAATTTCAATTATTGTTATCATTTCTATAATTTGAAGTATCAGAGCATTGTCCAAATTTATTTTTCAATTGTTATTTCATCTATTGGTCCCTGCATCTAATGATATTCATTCTTGTTAGTTATTTTTTTCCAAGTTAATTTTGTGTTTTTATTGAATTTCAAGAGTGATAGAATCATCTAAATGATGTTGTTGTTGTTGATATGATTGTGACAATGTTTTTTGCTGAGTAATTTAGGGCGTTTATAGGGTATATTAGGGGTAAAATTGTATTAGAATAGGGGTGAAATTGTATCAGGTCTAAGCACTGAACTTTAGCATTATTAGTACACTTGCGGAATTGCGATGAAGAACTTACGAGTATAAGCAACAAAATAAAACGTAATTGATACACTTGCAGAATTGCAAAGAATGCCTGCAAATTCAGACCTTTTATCCCTTAATATAGCTCTCAACCCAATTTTTAATATTGGTTATTTGTAACATTGGTGTAAGACATTAAGGCCGTCTACATCGCAACTTTATTTGAGACGATTTATCTGAAGTTTTACCTAGGGTATATATTTGATCACTGTTATTGTGACTTGAATTGTGCTGCCGAATGGTTAAAAATGAAACATGGTTTAAAAAGTTGATAAATTTTACAAGGAAAAAAAACAGATTGTATAGGAAACGATTTAAATCTATCGCACCTGAGAACCTAAGTAAGCCACAGCCAGGAATGTCTGTGAACAGCTACAAAGACACAAACTGCAGCTGATATCCATACAACGGAGACAATTCCGAGAGAGACTTTTCAAAATCTCTGGTTTTTCCTCTATAAAATCATATGTTTATTTCATAAACACCTGAATATAGAGAAGTTAAAAATTTCGCAGGTAACTAAGTTAGTAATATTACGTCATAGATGAAAATCTGAAAAAGGGTAAATGCAGTCACGATGACAACATGTATTGAAAATGCTACATCATTTGCAGCAATTGGTAACTGCAATCTATAACTTGGTCATTTTTCTACTTATTGATGTCGTCATCTTTTATTAATCATCTTTTTTCTCTCTCTCTTTCTATCTACAACTTATTTTATTTTTCTGGGTTCATCTTCATGGTTCAGTTCCATTTCAACCTTATCTGTTCCAGCGTGACCGGAGGAGCAACCCAGACAAGCCAGCCAACAGGGGCTAGATTATCTAGGGCTTTCAGCACCAAGAATTTACTGATTACCCTGATTCCTGATTATCCAGTTTCAGGTATTTACGTAACCCATTTTAATAAAGGGATACCTGCTATTCTTATAATTAATATTTTTTTTCTTGTTTGTCTTATTAAACCTTTGGATTTTTAATTTCATAGCTTTAATTAAATGTAGTAGAATATGTGAAAGCTTGCATCGTCAAGTAACATGCTTAAGTATATGATGTGTGCTTATTTAATCCAGAATTCAGAGGATGAGGAATGATAGAAGTTGGATGTATATAGCTAGAGATTTGCCTGAGTTTGAAAATGGAGTAATTGAGTTCCTTAATGTGTCATTTTCTAAGGGTGTTCATGGTAGTCAAATAATGAGAAACATAAAGGTAATTAAACAAGGAATTATTAGGACTGAGCTAAAAGTCAGAATATCCAAAATCTAATCTAAACAAGGATGTCATGAGGAGAGGAGCCGTGGAAGACTATTCAAACTGTGGTAAAGACCAAAAAAATCGGACTGACCGGTCAAGACCGATACCACAGGCAGTCCGATCCGGCCTCCGGATCATAAGATACCATAAATTTGGGTGCAGGTCCGGTCCAGTCTTAAGCCGAAAAAATACGCCCCTAGAACATGCTGATCTTCACCCGTGCACCGTGTAATTTGGGACCTAGGGTTATGTATATATATACACTATGATAGATTTTATAATAGAGTAATTCTTATTGATAATAATATTGTGTTGTGTTGAATACATAATATGTACCCATATTTATAGTGGAACAATCTACCTAAACTAGGATACCAAATAATACCAAATATCTAAGTAGAACAATTACCTAAACTAGGATACCAAATAATACCAAATACCTTATTAATATTGTATCCTAATATATTCTATATTCATATTTATTATATCTTAATATTATCTCATATGACTCCATATGAGATCTTATCCCTTAATACCCTCCCTCAAACTTATGGTAATTTGACTAAATTTCCATGAGTTTGAAAATACAATAATTAATAAGTAAAAAAAAAATGTCGACTTTTCTTCGTCTTCAAATCTTCTTCTTCATCAGTGCGTATACGACCCGCCGGCCACGATAGGTGCGTAACTCGCCAGTATAATGCGTAATCAACTCGCCAGTTAAGATAAGTGCGTAACTCGCCAGTACATACGGAGGGGTAACCACCTACCCACTCATATAAATAATGCGTAATCGACTCGCCAGCCAAGATAAGTGCGGATAACCACCTACCCACTTATATAGATAAATACTATTGTCTTACGACAAATAGATAAACAATACGCCTCGTCTCACGACACGAGGAGAGCCGGAATATTGTACGGGTCAAAATACTAAGTAACCTGACATTAAGTAACATACTCATATGGGAAACACTCAAGCCAAATATGGCGCTCAATGGAACTAACATCATCACCACCAATTTTTTTCTCTTCTTACTTGTGCAAACGACAGACGTAACAAGGTAACATACTTTTGTTTGTTTTTTTTTTTAAAGATAAATTTGACTGTAAATAACGAAATCCCGCCGGTAGGTTTCTTACATTATTAACCCACCGGCGAGTAGCAGAAGCGATTTTTGTAGAGTCCTCAGGAAAGAGGCTCTGATACCATGATAGATTTTATAATAGAGTAATTCTTCTTGATAATAATATTGTGTTGTGTTGAATACATAATATGTACCCATATTTATAGTGGAACAATCTACCTAAACTAGGATACCAAATAATACCAAATATCTAAGTAGAACAATTACCTAAACTAGAATACCAAATAATACCAAATACCTTATTAATATTGTATCCTAATATATTCTATATTCATATTTATTATATCTTAATATTATCTCATAATATGTACCATGATAGATTTTATAATAGAGTAATTCTTATTGATAATAATATTGTGTTGTGTTGAATACATAATATGTACCCATATTTATAGTGGAACAATCTACCTAAACTAGGATACCAAATAATACCAAATACCTTATTAATATTGTATCCTAATATATTCTATATTCATATTTATTATATCTTAATATTATCTCATATGACTCCATATGAGATCTTATCCCTTAATACACTACATCTTCCACCAACCGCGACCCTCATAAACATGTTTCTTTGTACAACTTTCATGGTGTAATATTTTCTTGATTTTTACCCTTCAATACTCTTATTGTGGCTTTGTATATAAGTAGGGAATTTTGCCTCGTGGCCCAAATCAACCCACCACCACAATTGGGCAAACTTAAGGCATTCTTTTAATACACACCCTATCACCAAGTCAACCCACCACCACCGACGAACACCTCCTCTCCGACGAACACCTCACGATTCTATCTTCTACTCCTCGCCGGTGGTGGTGGGTTGATTTGGGCCACGAGGCAAATTCCCTACTTATATACAAAGCCACAATAAGAGTATTGAAGGCAAGAAAATATTACACCATGAAAGTTGTACAAAGAAACATGTTTATGAAGGCCACGGTTGGTGGAGGATCTAGTGTATATATATACATAACCCTAGGTCCCAAATTACACGGTGCACGGGTGAAGATCAGGATGGTCTAGGGGCGTATTTTTTCGGCTTAAGACTGGACCGGACCTGCACCCAAATTTATGGTGTCTTATGATCCGGAGGCTGGATCAGACTGCCTGTGGTGTCGGTCTTGACCGGTCAGTCCGGTTTTTTGGTCTTGACCACAGTTTTAATAGTCCTCCACGGCTCCACTCCTCATGACATCCTTGTTTAGATTAGATTTTGGATATTTTGACTTTTAGCTCAGTCCTAATAATTCCTTGTTTGATGGCCTTTATGTTTCTCATTATCACATGTACTGTCTGATTTTTAAGATATGCTGCACAAGAGAAAAGGCTGCAGTAGAAGGGCAAGGAAGATGATAGTGACATTCATTTGGCTCAAACTATAATGAAGAATAAGCACTATAATATGTCTACTCAAGCCGATGACGTATATGAGTATGATGGAGCGTCAAGCAAAAAGAGCAAGAGGAAAGGTGATGGAAATACATCAAAACCCGGGAAAATCCTGGG
The DNA here is from genome assembly GCA_022085475.1 of Heliosperma pusillum. Lineage (NCBI taxonomy): Eukaryota > Viridiplantae > Streptophyta > Magnoliopsida > Caryophyllales > Caryophyllaceae > Heliosperma > Heliosperma pusillum. The sequence continues at coordinate 137,200 of JAIUZE010073250.1, forward strand.
GAAGCGTATTGTTACCCAGCAGGAGTCGTGTCTATTTTGTTTTGAGAATCCCCAGAGACCTAAACATTTAGTTGTAGCAATAGCGAACTTCGCATACCTAATGTTACCGCAATTCACACCAGTTGCTCCTGGCCATTGTTGTATAGTAACATTGCAGGTAAATTGTTTGTTTTACTTCCTTGTATGTTAGCTTTTTCTTGAGTGATTATTCTCTTTGCAACAAGCCTAAAGCAAAGTCTTAATAAAGCATGATACCCGACCAATAGGAAAATAACCCCCAAAAAATACTTATGTTTTGATATTTAATTTGTGACAACCTGATACGGAGTACTTTATCATGGATTGCATTTTATGTCGAAAATAAGTCTACTTATATCGGTCCATTTTTATAATCGGAGATTGGGCTGTCAAAATAAACTATGTATGAGGCTTTTTTACCATGCTTATACTTCCTGGACAACATTATTTGGTATCTCTCCATCTCATTGTTGAGAAGTGGCATCGTTTGGTCTTCTAATTACTCTGCTTCTGATACCTTAATTGTGAAAAATATGGCAATTGCCTATTTGACTAGGGGGTGTTTGGTTGGGGTTGTTGGAATGGAATGAAATGGATTAGAGCCATTCTAGTGTTTGGTTGGGGTGTTTTGTAATGGAGTTAGAATCCTCATGGATTCTAATTCCAACCCAACCCCTTGGAATCCCATACCCACCTTCCCCCTCTAGTTTCTAAATCCATTCCACCCCCATATAATTCAAGAGTGAACCAAACAATAATTAGTAGGAATGGGGTTCTAAATACAATCCACCATGGTATCTCAATCCATTCCAATCCATTCCGACCTTGTGAACCAAACGCCCCCTAAGATTAATGACTGCATCTTATGTTCATATCAACAGCATGAACTGGCCACTAGAATGGTGGATGATAATGTTTGGGAAGAAATTCGGAACTTCAAGAAATGTCTTATTATGATGTTTGCGAAGCAAGGCAAAGAAGTAATTTTTTTGGAAACGGTTCTATGGCTGTCAACGCCGTCATTGCTTGATTGAATGCATTCCTTTGCCAGAGGATATTGCAAAAGATGGCCCTCTGTATTTCAAAAAGGTCAGTTCTCTTCTATTACTCAGGATTGTATGCCACATTGGAAGACTTGCATCTATATGAAATCTTCTACTCCTATTAGTCTCTTGATCGAGGGTTTCAGACGTAACTCATTAAAGTATAAACCCTGCCATTTTCTTTTCTCAAATCGTAGATTATGATAAGAAAATGTTTTTAGGACAAAAAATTGGCCAAATCCGAATTCCAGTGCAATGGTTATGATCAATTGCAAATTTTTATAGCGACGAAAAGGATATGTTGTGCATAAAAATAAAACGAGAAGAGTGACTTGTGCACAAACTTAAAATATTGGGTACCATGCGCAAAATGACAAAGTTTAGGGATAACACGTGAATTTTCCGTATAAATTATATAAAAATAAATTTTTAATTGTGTTTGTAAATTTAAGTATTAAAAAATAATAATTTGTTAACCATTTTGTCAAATATAACTTATAAATATTAATATTTTAATAAAAATTTGAACTTACCTTTAATCCCACTCGAGTCGGGTTTCGACCCTAAAATAACAGGTCATTTCGGGTTTTGGGTCAAACTGGTTGTCAGGTCAAAATTTCCGGATCTTGACCCTAGAAAACTGGGTCAGGTCGAGTTTTTGGATCGAGCCCGAATTTGACAGGTCTAATTGGATTTCTTATTAGACAAAGCCCAAACATTTCAAATAAAACTTCACGCATTTCAAATAGTCAATATAAGTACGGAGTATATCACTACCATATCTAATCCAGTATCCCATATGTCACTAAAAGACGACTATCTTCACTGCCTCCATATCTCCTAGCCTCCATGTCTGTATTTTTTTATCTTCTCCTATGCTCTCCCCATTTCTCATTCGTATAAATGTATGCGTGCTTTTTTTTTTATCCCATATTATCTTTTGTTTCTATAATTAAGTAAAATTGAAAAATAAAAACTATCCATTGTAACAATGTTTATGTATCATTTCACCTTAAGAATTGACTGGATTCATTTTTAAACACTTCAGAACTTAACTTGGTAAATTTTGATTTTATTTTTTCGTATTTTTTTTAATACATTAGTATTTTTTTTTTAAAACCAAATTAAATAAGATAAGTTTAAAATAATGTATTTTTTGTGGGGTTTTGATTTTTCTCAGCTTACTAATGATTTTTGTCTCTACTATTTATTAAATGACTGATTTTTAAATAATCTTATTAAAGGGGGTGTATGCTTATAAACTCTTATTTATTGAATTATTCAATTTCATTGTGTAAAACAGCTATGAAGTGAAATTATCTAATATAATAATTTATGAAGTTGATTGTAATTTTAAATTATTGATTTTTAGGATCTTTTGACATTTCAATATAATTTATTCCTATAATTTATTATTAATTTAAAGTTTTCATTTATAATTTGAAAAATTAATGTAATTTATTATTAATGTAAATTTTTAATTTATAGTTTAAGATTATTAAAAACTAGATTTTATGCCCGTGCGATGCACGGGTCTACATTAATGTCATGTTATTAAGTTTCTATAACAATGAAATTATAAAAATAAATTTTTGAAGTTTGATGTTTTAACTTATTACGGATTACGGATTAACTCTTAAGTACGTTGAAATTACTTTTAACAATATAATAGTGACATGAATTAAAATTTCATTTGATTAGTTATTTTAAATTTTAATAAAACAATCCAACAATAAAAGAATCAAATTTTATCACACGCGTTAAATTTGATTTTAATTCAACTTTTTATGGAGATAATAAAATTAACCAACCTACTTTCACTCTCGTTTAACCTTCTCACTCAATTTGCCTTGATGTCACTATGATAAAATATAATTAATCTTTAAGAAAACATTATTGATCAATTGATTTAACTTCTATTTTAACCAAATTTTACCAAACTTGCAATGACTCAAGTTCTGCTTGATCCATATTATGGCCCGAAAAATATTAACAATACCCTTCCGTTCAAATCATTTAATAGGTTTAAATATGTTTTGATTGATAAATGATCTAGGGAACTAAAGATTAAGCTTTGTAGAATAATTCAAATTACTATATTACTAAATAGTCTATTCTTATTTGTATCTAGAAGATAATAATAAAATGACTTTAATATCAATAACAATTTTTTTTTAACATGTGTGTTTGGGCTCACTCATAACATTGTCAATACAAAAAAAGTTACGTATCAATAATATATTTACGTAAAAGATAAAGTTGGATAGGTAAAATAAAATATATTGTTGATCATATTTTCAACATTATTCATGAATCATGATCATTGATTAAATGAAAAAAAGTATATTAATGCATGGCTATTAAGGACTAAATTGGTCGGTTAGATAATTCTACATAAGTTAAATAGCTCAACAATATAATTAAGACCCAATAGCTTACCCAACTAATTCATCTTTTGTTGCTTTCATACCTCAAGTATTATATTAGTTATTTCAGACTCGTATTTTGGTAGGGGTAGGATTTTTAATTATAACAACCCTATAATTTTATTACGTCTTTATAATTCCCGTTAGTAACACAATATAAATGTATCGGCAACAACCAACACGTGAAGAGTAGACTGTATTTAACTTGAGAAAATTGAATACTTCCTATTAAATGAAAATAATTAAAGTTATCAGTAAAAATAACAAAAGAATTTTGTCATTAGTAAAAAAAAATTAGCAGGATTTTGTTACGTAGTGTGAGTGAAAAACTTGAAACAAACAATAGCAATAATATAGAATAATCAACATACAATTCTAATCTGCATTCACAAGAAATCACAATAATATATAATACTCGTAACAAACAATAGCAAAAAATTTCACAATGGAGAATCACATAACATGCATCTACATCGTATGTATTTCTATATGATTGTTTGTCATTGGGAAATATTTTTCAATGATAGAAGTCTACTTATAGTGAAAGATACATAAAAGCATGCAGTAACTTAACATTGTTATAACTATTTTTTTATTTAAATTTGATTATTATATAAAACCAATTTATTTAAGCTAGTTTTTAAATATTTTTCAATGATAGAAGTCTATCTATAGTGAAAGATACATCAAAGCATATGGTAACTTAACATTGTTATAACTCTATTTTTTTTAAATTAAATTTGATTAATTATATAATCACAATTTACTTAAGATAGTTTAAAAAACATGATAAATTAAATTAATATTCACCTTCATCGTGTAAAAAGTATCTCATAAACATCTTTGAGAGACCGTTTCTTTAAAATATTTTTACTTTCTTTGAGACCCAACATAACATATAAGTTATCTTTAAAAATAATCCCATCAAAGATGGATTCTTGTAATGAGACAAAATATGATTATGATATCATATACTACTATTTATTTATTAAATAATTTTATGATATCATATAACATATTAATTTTTTTTATATGAAAGATAACATATACTACTATTTATTAAATACTTTTATAATTTCTATGTCTAATTATTGAATCTCACATTAAATTAGTAATTTGATATATCTACATTGCACCTCATCTGTCTCTTTCATTTAGATTTCCACAACTTTACCGAGCCAACTTGTATATTACAGAGTACATTGTCAGTTACACTCCCCTAAGTGTTGGTACTTTGATTAAATAAAGTAGTTAAAAAAATTTGTGATTATTACGTCATATATATGAATCTTTATAAATGATACTTCATTCGTTCCGATAATTTGTTATACATTGTTTTGGCGGAAATACTAAGGAAGTGAGGAGAAGAAGAGAAAGACCGTGTTCACTTACCCACTTACGTAAACCTTAGCAAGCTTAAAAATAAATAACAAATTAATATTACACCTAAGACGGAAATAAATAACAATTGAATAGGAGGGAGAACTTCAAAAAGAAACCACACAAACCTAGATTAAATACACTTGCCAATTACAATTATGTACTATATAAACTTCTAATTAAGTTGTAGATAAAAAGTAATTAAACTCCACAATTATCAATTCCAAATCTGTACGTGGAGTGCACATGTATATAATGTTGTTCGTTGTACATTCATTGATTGTTAATCTGCATGAGGGCAAGAATCCATTGATTATTAGTCTGAATTAACAACACGATAAAATAGAAATAAAGAGCACATGAATGAATAAGTAGATTAACATGAAATAAAGGGCATGCATAAGTAGATTAACATGATTCAATAACACATTCAAACAAAACTAAAGGAATATATGCATACGTAGATTTACATAAACTGCTACTGTGACTTTTGCTAATGATATGGTGTATATATAGAAGAATGTATTTATAGAAGAATGTATTTATAGAAGAATGGTGTATATGAATATGGTTTAAGGGCAGGTAATGAAGGTGTATATATAGAAGAGTGTATTTAATTGTATGCTAGTTAGGATGTGATATATTTAATGCAAAAAAATAATTACCATACGTTAGTTTGCCAAAATTTCAGCAGTATTTTTTATTATAGTTTATATAACAATTTTTTAATTAAAGTTTGGGTTTGACAAGTAGTGGGATGTAGTATATTTAATTAATAATACTAAAGATTGTATTTGGCTAGTAGTAGGATGTACTACTAATAATAATAGTTTAGGTGCTGAAATTATGGAACTATATTAATAGTTTTATTTATGGAACTATATTAATAGTTTTATTTAATATTTTTATTTAAAGATTTCCTACATGATATTTTTTATTATATTCTGTATACCAATTTTTTAATTATAATTTGTGTTTGGCAAGTGGTATGATGTAGTATATTTATCTAATAATAAGGAAAAATTACAATTTACCACCTATTATGTTTCATTTCTTACAAATTACCACCTATTATGTTCTACTTTACAAATAACCACCTAACTTTCATATTTATTCCCACCAGTCTCACTTATTTTATGTTTTATTGACGGTCTTGTTTAATTATCGACTCGACTTCATTTAATCGTCTTACGTAAATTTACAATGACCACGATGCCCTTACTCACCAAACACAACGTATACATCCCCAACCCCCAATTCTTCATTTCTTCATCCCTAAATCCCAGAAATCAAGCATTCATCAAAATTACCATAATTCTTCACCAGAATCGACTTCATTCAGGTTTGATTCCTTTTTTCTTCTTTTGAACCTCAATTCGTTAGCCTTCAATTCTTCCCCATTGTATTCTCTTTTGCTATATTTCTGGGTTATTTGTTTCTTTGCAAACTCGGTTGAAAGACGATTTAATCCAAGTAAAAACGAGTCGAATTGATCCACGTGAAATTGAGTCCTTCTAAGATTGAAATTAAATGCAACCAAAGCTAATTTAACCCAGAATTAACTTTGTTTCAGTAGAAAGGATGAAGAAAGGGGCAAAAATTACGATTTAAAGTGAAGATTTGGGATAATTGATTTCTATGGTTCTTTCCATGAATTCCCCAATTGGATATAAAAGTTGGATCTTTTTTTTTGTGAGTATACGTTGTGTTTGGTGAGGCAAGGAAAAAATTCAGTTTTATGAGTAAGGGCATTATGGTCATTGTAAATTTACGAAAGACGATTAAATGAAGTCAAGTCGATAATTAAACAAAACCGTTAATAAAACGTAAAATAAGTGAGACTGGTGGGAATAAATATGAAAGTTAGGTGGTTATTTGTAAGGTAGAACATAATAGGTGGTAATTTGTAAAAATTGAAATTTAATAGGTGGTAAATTGTAATTTTTCCTAATAATAATAAAGATTGTATTTGGCAAGTAGTAGGATATAATAATAACAATAATTGTAATAATAGTTTAAGTGTTACAATTTTAGGAAGTAAAATATAGAACTATAGTTTTATTTAATATTTTTATTCAAAGATTTCCTACTTTATATTATAATAATAATAAGAATTTCTATAAAGGTGGAACATTGCCTTGAAAAAAGCCTATATATTGATTGATTTGCATGTTTATATTATTGTCTTCCTAAGATAAAAGGATTGGGCAAATTCTTTTAATACACACCCTATCACCAAGTCAACCCACCACCACCGGCGAACACCTCCTCTCCGACGAACACCTCACGATTGTATCACGCCGTCCGGTAGCCATCACCATAAACGCCGTCCGGCGGCCACAACATCCACGTCAGTCCCACGCCACCTCCCACCACTATAATATAAGGTTATATTGATTAATTGATAGATTTGGGGGAAAATTATTTTAGGTCTTCTATTCTATCCTTCTAATCAAGGTAATACTCGAGTTTTCGATATATGGTTATTAATTTGTACCATTCTTAATCACTTATGTTGATTTCAATTATATTTCGTATGTATAATAGTTTTGTTTTCTAATTTTTATTTTGTATTTAATTGCATTTGCTACAATTCCATGTCATAAATTGAACATGTTGTTCTATCAATTTCATCCTTCAAATAATTTAGGTGGAATTTATTTTGGGTTCAAATTTGCTAGAATGATGAATGTTGTGAATTTTCAGGTAAAAAAGCAAAATGCTATCTGGGGTTAAGTTCATTGCCCGAGATCAAATCGATACGGTAATTACTAATTACTGCTAATGCTGTTGTAATTGTAGCTGCTAAACATAAATTAGTATTGAATTTGCCTTATATGTTTACTCAGGAAAAAAGTGGAGAATTGAGGGGTAATGAGAAAGGTGGTAGCGAAAAATCGAGCAGTAGGAAGGATAAGAGTAGGAGGAAGAAAAGGAGTTCAGGGTATGGTAGTTCTGATGACGAGGGGTTAGAGAGAATTAAGAAAGGGTCTAGGAAAAAGAAGTGGTATTCTTCGGATGAGGACTCGGATTCACCACCTCCAGGAGAGGATGATGAGAGTGCCGGTGGTTCTTTGAGTGATGAGAAGAAGCGTAGGGGAAAGCGAAAAGATAAATCTCGGGGGGCAGATGGAGAGAGGGTGAAGAAGAAGTCGAAAAGGAGCAAAAAGGAGTATTCTTCTGAAGATTGCTCTTCGTCTGATAGTCAAGATGTCCATAGAGGAAGAAGAAAAAGGAGAAGTAAGAACAAAAAACAAGGTACATACTGCTTGCTATTTCTGCTGCCAAACGTTAATAATCTATGGTTTTTGATCAAATGGAATATAACAAAATCTCCCACTTGACTGATTGCGCTTTTTCTATTGTGAAGTAGTAATTCTTTCATGCAATTATCTATCCCATTCTCATTGCGGGTTTTATAAAAACAGCCTTTCTGTGTTGAAAGACTTGACACAAGATTATGGTTGTGTATATGAGACGTCACTTGCCTCATTATTTGTGGGAGTCCTTGAGACATTGTGATGGCATTGTTGTCATTGTATTGATGAATAGCTTTAGTTTAGATTTTAGCGTACCTGAACTGTATTTGATTCTTGCCGTTGCTTTTTGTCGAAAATAGATGGTGAAGAAGGTCAACGTTCCCCAAACGACATTGATATTGTGAGAAAAGAGATGGGCTTAGATTGGATGCTTAGACCCGCAGATAGGCCTAAGAAGACAACCGATGAGGAGCAACCCGTGGAGTCTCTAAGCAAAGAGGTAGGCTAATGTCTTCTTGCTTAAACACATAGAGTAGTAGATTGACATATCTGATATGGCTCATGAATCATGACTGAGGTTATGATTTGCTTTTAGTGGTTAGAACTATAAACATGATTGATTGATTTATCCAAAGTGATAGGGCAGCTATTACGGTAAGACCTCTTTTGCTTAAACCCCTATAATTAGCTATTACGGTAAGCTATTACTTGCGTGCTTTTGGTGTGTAGTATTGAATTATTGAATTTTGCGTTGTAGTGGTAATGCTCACATAATTCAGTTGGCTGAGTTTTTTGGAATTTGTTTTCTTGTAATTTTGGAGTATTTACCAACGTTTTTCTCAGCCACTAAAGGTGAATCCCAAAGAAATGAATCCTTACTGGAAAGACGATGGAGTTGGTTACCCTGAAGACGCAAATCAAACAAAGGCTAGTCATGACAAACTTTTGTCATCTTCTCTAGTCGGAGATGGTGGAGCAAGCTGGAGATTGAAAGCTCTGAAGCGTGCAAAGGAGCAGGCAACACGTGATGGGCGGGACCTTAAAGAAGTATGTTTGATATATTTTTTCTAACATTTAACTGATATGTTATGTTTTTTTTTTCTGACACTTAATTTGATGTATTTAGGTAGTTCAAGAAAGGTGGGGAGATCTGGGCCATCTTGCGGTGTCTGTTGCATCCCGTAGTGCAGCAGCTCCTCGTGCACATTTGCATGCCATCAAGTCGCGACAGGTGGGAGCAAATAATGAAGTTGATTCCGACTCAGTAAAGCAAAGTGAAAGGCATAGAGAAAAGGTGATGTTCTTTTTTATACTGATATTGAGTTTTTTTTTCCCATTTTACATTAGCTACTGGATCCTCTGATTTCACCAGGCCTTTTTGTCATCTTGCTTTTGATAATTTTGCTAATAATGGTGTCTATGGTACTTTGTGCTGTAAACATGTAGCCTAATAGATCTCAATGTTTCATATACATATGCTAGATTTACTAGAGAAACAAGAGTTCTATGGTGTAAATCTTAGTTTAAAAAAGCGCACCAGCCAAGGCTACTCAAGGTGTCGGAGGCGCATGGGACCCAAAAGGCGCACCCAAGGCGCATTACTCCTAAATCCTATATTTTTTTTTCCAAATTCTTTCATTTAACCCCTAGGTAGCACCAAAACGGACACGGACACGGACACGTGATACGGCATCTCGTGAAATGTAGGACACTGGACACGTGATTTAAATTTAATAAAATATACTCCCTCCAATTTTTCATGTTCTTCCCTCTTTCCATATTGAGCCAATTGTGGTGATGTTCCCTCTTTCCTTATTTGTGAGTAGTTGTGTGGTCCAAATTTAATTGAATGTGGGGTAGTGTGTTTTGTGTGGTCCAAATTGATTTCCTTAATCCTTGTGTCCAAAAGAAAGGGGAAGAACATGGTAAATTGGAGGGAGTATATTTTATAGTTATAAAGAACGTACGATTTTATTTTTGTATTAGTATTTGATATTAAATGTAAATAATTGAAAGTAAAATTTAACTTTGGCTATAACTCATTCTCATTTCTCACCCAAACTCTCTTCTAATCAATCTTTTTTAGTCTTTCGACCTCTCATTCCTTGTTTATAAGTGTCCGTGTGTCCGACACGAGACGGCTAATTAGGAAGAGTGTCCGTGCTACCTAGTTTAACCCTTCTCTCCCCCCCTGCCCTCCCTCCAATGCTTAATTTCCACCTATAAATTCATGTTAGCCCTCTTTAAAAACAAAAAGGGGACTATTGTTGCAAAAAAAGATATATTATTTTAAAATATAGATGTCCATTTGATAATCAATGCGCCTCGCCTTCGCCTCGTCGCCTTGGGACCCCATCGCCTCAATGAGCCTTGCGCCTTCTCAAACTAAGGTGTGAATATTAGCCTTTAATTGACTGGCTGTGTGAATATTCAACTGTTTGTTCCTCGGGAGAAATGGAAAGAAACCTAGGAACCTCATATCAAAGCTTGGTTTTTCTTTCACAGAAATGCTTGGCATATTTTTCCATTAGCTCAATGAAGAAGCCTTTTATTTTTGCACACTAGTTAAATTGATAAGCCTCTTAATTTTGCAATGTTGATGATATCATTTTGTAGGTCCCGGGACGTGAATATCTGAAAGATGTTTCTGTCCGCCATCCTGAAATGAGGGCACCAAAAGCCCGTGACTCGTTATCTTGGGGAAGAAGAAAGGGTCAAAATATGCATAGCAAGGATGCTGAACTTATTTCGAGTACTATTTCCAGCATAAATAAGTTTGCTAATGATGGAAATTTTATGAGTCAAGTCATGATGAAGCAAAATGAAGGTGAATGTGGTACCCAAGATGCTGTGAATTGTGAAGAAACCCGGAAGGCAGAAGGCAGCTTAATGGTACAAAAATCCAGCGACCTTAAGCAACCTATGAGCGCTAATCAGATTGCTGCAAAGGCTATGCAACTGCGACTGAAAGGCCAGCATGAGGAGGCTGATAGACTTCTGGTGAGATTTTTTTGCATTATTTAGCTTTGACTGGGCCTAGTTTTTTATCTACCATCCGCTACCTAGTCCCCTTTCTCCCAAAGAGAATCACCATTTTTTTTATTTACTATTGTATTTACCTTAGCATGAGAAAGATGCACCCGTTTTCAATATGAATTGCTAGCATTCTGCTTAGTCCTCAAAATTTGAGAGTGTGATATTCTTCAAAGATAAAGGCCATCAATTCATTTAGGGGTGTGCTAAATAGGAGAAGACACTTATTGTATTGCTCATGCAGTTTAAAAGGTAACCAAAGGGCCTCAACTAGGTTTTAGTGAAACATTACCGAATTGGAACATAGACATAGGTGTCATCATACCATTGATTCCTGTCCATACAAACTTTGGTTAATATATTGTTTTCACTAACCGGAGTTTTCTTTTTCAGAAAGAAGCTCAAAACACTAAAGTTGATCAAAGCGCTGGAGAGAGAATATCAAAGCTTAGAAATGACGTCAGTTCAAGCAGGTATACTAGCAATTTTCTTTCTTTGTGGTTCTGCCTATTTACCGTTCAAATTTTAAAGCATGGAATGTGGCATTTGAAGGCCTTTTTATTTATTGTAATCATTTTCAAACCTTATATGTCCCGTTTAGAGTTGAGCACAGATTGGATCCGCGGATTGGGTTTTAGATCTGATATCCATATCCGAATTTGCACAATATTGATTTCCATATCCAATTTGAAAATGCTTGGGTATCTGAAATTCGAATATCTGAAAACAAATTGGATGTATTTGAACTCTTTTGTTTCTCATTTGGAAATATTTTCTTGATTTTTACCCTTCAATACTCTTATTGTGGCTTTGTATATAAGTGAGGAACTTTTCCACCGTCAGAACCCAGACCGGACCGATAAAGTATTAACCAATTGTACTTCTGGAAAGTGTTCGACAATCCAGATCTTTTGCTTTACCATTCCCAACTTTTAAAGATTAAAAAATAAAAGAGAATTTTTCCAATCATTCACAACTAAACATCAATTGAACTTTTAAGTTACAGTACAAATAAAATAGAGTACTCGTAATCTTAGGAACCACATGAATTATTGGGGTGGCGGGCATTGTTCGTGTTGCCGTCTTGGGGATGGATCGACGTAGATTTGGGCCATTAGGGCACCAGGGTGAAAGAAAATCACGGAGTAATATACTGATGTTAGTGTAAACTGTTAAGAGAAGATGAAAAGGTGGTGTGGTACACTGGTAGTGTACTGATGGTTGTTTCAAGAAAAGAAGAAGCTAAAGTGCTGAGAGTAAGGAAGAAGATAAAGTGCTGAGAGTTTGCGGAGAGAGAACCGTTCAAGTTGTACATAGAAACATGCTTTATGAGGGCGGCGGTCGGTGGAGGATGTAGTGTATATATATAACTCTAGGTCCCAAATTACACAGTGCACGGGTAAAGATCAACACGATCTTGGGGCGGTTTTTTCTGGCTTAAGACTGGACCGGACCAAACCTACACCCAAATTTATGATATCTTATGATCCGGAGTCTGGATTAAACTGCTTGCGGTGTCGTCTTGACTGATTAGTCCGTTTTTTTTTGGTCTTGATCACATTTTGAATAGTCCTCCACGGCTCCAACTCCTCATGACATCCTTGTCTTTTTGTTTCTCATTATCACATGTACTGTCTGAATTTTTCAGATATGCTGCACAAGACAAAAGGCTGCAGCAAAAGAGCAAGGAAGATGACAGTGACATTCATTTGGCTCAAACCATAATGAAGAATAAGCAGTATAATATGTCTACTCAAGCTGACGACGAATATGAGTATGATGGAGCGCCAAGCAAAAAGAGCAAGAGGAAAGGTGATGGGAATACATCAAAACCCGGGAAAATCATGGGGAAGCGCATTGTTACCCAACAGGAGCGGTGTCTATTTTGTTTTGAGAATCCCCAGAGACCTAAACATTTAGTTGTAGCAATAGCGAACTTCTCATACCTAATGTTACCGCAATTCACACCAGTTGCTCCTGGCCATTGCTGTATAGTAACATTGCAGGTAAATTGTCTGTTTTACTTCTTTATATGTTAGCTTTTTCTTTAGTGATTATTCTCTTTGCAACAACCCTAGAGCAAAGTCTTAATAAAGCATGATACTCGACCAATAGGAAAATAACCCCCAAAAAATACTTTGGATGTTTTGATATTTAATTTTTGAGAACCTGATACGGAGTACTCTATCATGTATTGCATTTTATGTCGAAAATAAGTCAACTTATATCGGTCCATTTTTATAATCTGAGATTGGGCCGTCAAAATAAACTATGTATGAGACATTTTTTATCAGGCCTATACTTCCTGTACATCATTATTTTGGTATCTCTCCATCTCATTTCTTATGTTCATATCAACAGCATGAACTGGCCACTAGAATGGTGGATGATAATGTTTGGGAAGAAATTCGGAACTTTAAGAAATGCCTTATTATGATGTTTGCGAAGCAAGGCAAAGAAGTAATTTTTTTGGAAACAGTTCTGTGGCTGTCCCAACAACGCCGTCATTGCTTGATTGAATGCATTCCTCTGCCAGAGAATATTGCAAAAGATGGCCCTTTGTATTTCAAAAAGGTCAGTTCTCTTCTATTACTCATGTATTACTCAGATTGTATGCCAAATTGGAAGACTTACCTGTATATGAAATCTTCCACTCATATTAGTCTCTTGATAGACGATTTCATGTTAACTATACGTGAGACCTAACTCATTAAAGTATAAACCCTGCCAATACTCCCTTTAACCCTTCTAACTTAATGCCACTATTGGGATATCATACAAGCCGTCTCATTGTACTCCGTAATAAATTAATGAGACCATCTCACATTTCTGCTGAAGCTGTTTTCTTGTTGATATTTTCATATTGCTTCTTCTTTCTGATATCTTTGTTTTTGATTCAAGCCTATATTTCTTGTGTTATATTTTTCTCAACTCTGGCCATATTTTTTTTTCCAGGCAATTGACGAGGCAGAATCGGAATGGAGTCAGCACAACGCAAAGAAATTAATAGACACGAGCCAAAAGGGACTGCGTGCGTCAATTCCCGAGAACTTCCCTTACGTCCATGTTGAGTTTGGACTGAACAAGGGATTTGTGCATGTGATCGATGATGAATCACAGTTTAAGAGTAGTTTCGGCCTTAATGTCATTAGAGGCATGCTTCAATCTAAAGATGAAGATATGTACCGGCGGAGGAAATATGAAACAATAGAAGCTCAAAAGCAAGCAGTTGCCGAGTTCTCCAAGGATTGGGGACCGTTTGATTGGACCAAACAACTCGACTGAGTTCAACCAGTCTCATATTACAAAAACCTGTACGAGATAAGCAAACCATTTAATGCTGTTTTCTTCGTTTAATAGCAGAGTTGATGGCTTGACGAGATGCATTCAACAGTTCTACATTACTGATTTACATCTACAGACTAACGCAAGACATACCAGTCTTAAGTAGCCGAGTTAGTGACTGTCATTGTATGGTATTAGGTTAATCTTTTCCTGTTCCCCTGAAAATCTCGAATTTGTACAGTGTACAAGAACTGGTAATCTCCTGAAAAGAGTCAATTTTTGACAGTATGATTTGAGCGTTTCTCAACTTGTGTGCTTTCGACTGAAGGCGTCAATGCACCAAAGAACTTGTTATGCAAGCTATGGAGACATTTGTAATTTTAATGACTATGTTATAAATTCTGTTCCCCAATATATTCATCCCAATGTAGTTGGATCGAGATCCTACTTTGGATCGATGAGCTTGGTAGGATCGAATCGGTAAGATCGAATCGTAGGATTGTAATATCCCACAAATCAACTAAGATACGTAATTATGTAATCAAAATATGTTAAAATACTACTCCGTATGTTGAAATTTCAAAATATTATTATCTTGTCATGTGTCCACAAATTGTTATGGTATATTGTAATTTTGTATCTTAAAGTTATTTATAAAATTTAGTAACCGAAAAAATAGAAATAATAATAATAATATAGGATCGGGCCGTTAAATCGTAGGATCAGGTTAAGATTCTAATTTTCAAAAAATTTGAGATAAGTTGAATCGTAAGATTCTACAAAATTAAGATCCTAGTTAGGATCGGGATCAGTCATCACTTTTTGGATCGTAGAATTGTAAGATCCTAAGATCCGGATCCAGATCGGGAGTCTAACAACACATATCACGAGAAGCAAATGGGAGGACAAGTGGAAGGGGGTTATGAGATGTCACAAACTTGTGAGTTGTGATGGTCACATGCAAGACGGTCTGTATATATGTCTGAGAGTTGTGTTAAAGTCTCGCCAAACTTTGGAGATTTTAACCTTCGTAAAATAATATAAAGACAGATACAATTACAATCTTTAAGGAAGAGCGTTTTAGAGGCTTCTCATTGGTTCCTTAAAACCAGGAAAAAAGAATTATGTTAGAGCAATTGCAATAGAAAAACTTTATATAAAGTTTTCTATGTGTCATGTCATATTCCAAAAATTCCAATATATAAGAACTTTTATACATTAGATGGAAAATATAAGACATTTAATTGGTCTCACATTTTCCAAAGCTATATTTATTGGTTCCCAAATTCCTATAATAAACAAACCAAGTTCTTATTTTAGTACACGGTTGTTAAAATTAAGAGCGAACGTTTTGTTGCAATTGATGAACTTTTCAATTTAAGTTTTTGGGACAACCCCAAGATTAAGAACACCACTCTTGCTATTGCTCTTATTCAATCATGCAATCCCTTAATTCTAAGAACTTTAATTTCCATTTCAACTTCTACAATTCCACTTTCTACATTTGCATCAACTATACAAATACAGCACATGGAAATGCATGAAAATATGTAAAATATACGACTGCAATAAATTACGATGCAATATACTCCCTTCTAGTCACTCATTTCTTCCTCTTTCCCTTTTACACAAAAATTAAGGATATGAATTTGGACCACACAAAACACACTACCCCACATACAAATGAATTTAGACCACACAAAACACACAGTCCAACATCCAAAAAGGGAAAGAGGGAAGAAAACCCGACTTATCCAATGAGGAAAGAGGGAAGAATTGACCGACTAGGAGGGAATATAAGCAAATGAATATAAAAATTTATTTTTCTTTTAAACATACCCGTGCAAACAAACATTGCACAGCATAAAACTAACCATACTAATAAAACAACGGTTTTTGTATCCTATGCCCACAGGGCACACATTAAGAACACTAAAATGGAAATATTTGAATGTTTTTCTATTAGAAAAAGTTGAAGGTTGTTACAATTTCAATTTTCCATGTATCTAGCAATTAACTATTTCCATTTTGGTTCTCTTAACATGTGCCATGTGGGCATAGGATAGAAAAACCGATAAAACAATACTGTATTTTCAAAAATACTTCGTCTCAACCATTTGTTTATATTTGATTAAAATATCCTCTCACAAAGAATAAAAAAAATAATCAAATAACCGGGACAAAATCCGTAATTTAATTACGGAACACTTTCAAACACCGAGTATCAACCAATCACAAATACTTGTTCATCTTAATTTGTAAGTTTAAAAGGACGAGAAAATGAATGGAAAATTCGGCGGAGGAAAGAAACCGATCGGAACACCATCAATGGGGTGGTCATGCGTGGTGGTCGTTTTCTCACTCCTCGCGGGTGCTTCAATTGTTCACAACCTCTATAAACCTGACCTTGTATGTTGTCACTTTTTCTTTTACTTGTCGCTTTTATTTCATGCACATTAGCTGTTTGATGAATTGCCCCTTTCACTTTTTGCTTATTCAATTCGTCTTTTGTAACACCGTTTGTATGTCTATCATTATATGCACTTGATGGTACCGTGGTTGCGCAACGTCGTAAAATAAACAAGCAATTTCGGTTTCCTTTGTTTTTTTCAGACGTTGCCGCCTATGGAAGAAGTGACCAAAGATAAGCAGCAAGATAAACAATGAACTGATCAAGTTTGTTCTATTTTCCGCCGTCTTTTGTTTTTACATTGTTCCGTGGTTGATGAATAATACTCAACGATTGTTGCCAGTACCTATTGATTTAAAGCTAGATGTGTCGAACTTTTACGCAAAATCAAATATTGAGATATTCCATCAGTTTAATAATAAATGTCGACAATTTCTTGGTTGCGGACTTGCGTGCTGTAAACTTGTAATCAAGTAAAATTACTCCTTAATCTCGGTGTAGAAGACGACTCTCCTGTAGAAGCATCCTGTATCAACTTTATCTTTTACTACAAAATATGGAGCATTTATGAATTGGTGCTGTATCATTATGGTTTCTAAAGTTTTTTATCATGTTTTTATTTCTTTGTTTTCGTTTCATCATTTTACCTACATTGAATGTTAAAAGATCGAATCATGTTACTTCATCTTGAATCATTTTAGAATTGAAATTTCGTTGTTATTGTTGTTTTGCAAAGTGCAGTTGACGACATGAACGGGCCCTCTCTACTCTAATAAGCGAAAAATGATTGTTGCCACGCCAAGCGTAAATAACTCGCTCCTCAATTATCTCTCTGTTTCCACAAGTCGACAACCAGCTCTCCACTTCTACAACCAGCTTTCCAAAAGGCTACAATAATACAAGGATGAAAATTATTAAAGCATCGAGGACTCTGTTATTATCAGTCTATCACTTGATTACACAGTAAATTTAGAAGCAACATTTATTTCTGCCTCAAGTGAAAAATTATCAACATTAAAAATCAAATAACCATATATAGATACTCTCAAACGGAAACTAAGCAGTAGCGTTTGCAGCTTCTTCCTCTAGAGGGGCCTTCTTCCTCCACTAGCAATTGCAGTCGCCGTGATGGCACAACCATATACCTCCTCCAAAAACAGCTCCGGTAATAACCACTTCTACAATAGTCTTGTTCATATCGAAGGAGGAACGACGATGAGATACTTCTCCCTAGGCAACTATTTGTATACTCCGTAGTTCGTACGTTTTATTAAAATATTATTCACAAATGAATACAAATGTAAACAAGTACTTAGATACAACTTTAGAAGGGAGTAACTTTGTGAAAAACGAGTCAAGATCCTCTCTCATTTTCTAAAAAGAAATGGAGAGGTAAGTTCCTTTAAATGGTTCAGATCTACTACGAGATAGATCGGGTGGTTATAAATAAACTTGAATAGGAAAAGGTAAATAAATGAAAGTAGATATATAATATAATATGAGTATATTAGAGAGGAAATGGAGAGAAAGAAATGGAGAGGATTCAAATGGGTGAAAACCACGCAATTTTATTTGAATACTATACTAGTCTTGTATTTGAATGAAGTTATTGCAAGAGATCATCCGGTTATCTTTTGGTATTTGGCCGTTTGGTTCAAACAATTGCATTGGAATGTAATGGATTCTTATTCCAAGGTAGTATGGCATTAGAACCCCATACCTTTTAATACTTGTTTGGTTCGATCTATGGAATGGATTGTAAATGTCATTTATGTTGTTTGGTTCACATATGGAATGAAATTCTAATAATTTTATTTTCATCGTCATAGATAACAATTACCATATTATTTATAAATAAAATTAATTACTATAAGAAAATAACAACAATCCAATGAACATGTTTATATAATACGACAAAAGCAAATATTCTAAAACCCAAAAAGAATCCACATAAAATGTTATGAAATATATGGTAGCCTAACAACATGCACATTAACTATAAGACAAATGAACAAGCGAATGATGATTATATAACCATGAACTATTATTACACATATATGATATATATGTATGATTAAACATAAAGGGGAAAAATTGTGATGATAATACCCTTAAAAATTGTTAAAAGAATACAAATTCAATCGAAGAGTAACTTATGTATATTTACGTATAAAATTGCATAAAAAAACAAAATAGGACTAATAATCATATTTTTATAAAGAACAAATTATTAAAAAGAAAATAAAATCTTTAAAATCAAATAGCACTACTAGTGCAGTACACAAGCTTAAAAAAAAATCTTGAAGGCTAATAAGACATATCTGACAAACGTACAATTTTTTTTATAGCAATTAGGGTTGGATGTGTGGGAATGGAGTTAGAATCATGGAGTGTGACTATGGTAGAGATTTCAGGATTGGAGTAGATTCAGAACCCCTTGGAATTCAAACTCCATTCCAAAAGGAACCAACCAAACAGTTGAATGGATAAAATCCATTCCAAATGCCTCAACCAAACACGAGTTCAATGTAGTGGTGGAATCTCATTGCCATATCTTACTGCCATATCTTTTTTTTCTTGATAAGAAAAGGAAACTAGGTTAATCGAAATCAACCTATAACATCCCAACGTATGTGAGCAGTAAAAAAAAGTCAAAACTTTTGATGAGATCTAAACCAACAAAAAGCAAGAAAGAAATGGGACATAAATTCATGATAGAAATCTTGAAAGAAAAAATCTTAAAGTTCAGATATTTGGATAACCTTTTAAAAAACGAAGATTATCATTTCAACCTGATTTCACTATAATCAATATCAATATATGATACGGAGTATTATCAAAACTCAGAAAATTTATGTGTAACTTCTTCAATTAAACCATTATTTTTAAGATAAATGACTTAAAAAAACTCTCACTAGCTAGAATAGAGAGTAATTAAAATCAAATCTTATTTATGGTAAAATCTCATTGCTATATGGTCATATATCTTTTGCTCTAAGTTAAATTGTTAATATGTACTTTGTGGTACCCTTTTTTTGTCTTCTTTTCTAAATTGATATCATATAAGAATGACCATATAATAAATACAGGCGTATAGCGCACACAGTAATTACGTTACTATGCTATTATCTTGTAGGTGAGTACCTAATGCTCGAGTGTATAATAGACTACATAATCTGTTTTTGAGCTTAAAGCGTACTAGCCAATATAGTATTATAATCAATAGGGAAGATGGTTCCAACTATTTCTAATTTTTTTAAAAAAAAAAATTGTACTTTTAATGCCATATCCTTCTATCGTCTCGAATTATGCTCATATATTATTGATTTTAAAAACCATTTTATATATTTTAACCCCATGATAAGTTTTTCTACTAATCCAAATACTCAAATTTACCTTTTATACTTTTATATTCTTTGTAAATGGTGTTTTTTAGAGAGAATTGTAAATGGTGTTTTGATTTGAAGTAGATTAATAATTGGGGAAAATGAGTATTATGCCTAAATATTAAATATACTACTTAAGAATAATCTTCTTTATATAAAAGCACACTTATTTAGAGTGTTTTTATTGGTCCTGTTTTTAGGGAATTAAAAATCAATTTTTTTGTGTAGGGATCACCACTCCTTTGATCTTATTTAATTACTCTACTATGAGTCTATGACTATAGTTTGCCGTGCATTTCATTGAGCAGATCGGATGATTAAAAAAGTATGGACTCTTACATTTGCTTCTTTTAAATTGATTTTAATCACACTTTTTTTACTATTTTTGTATTTAGTCAAATAATTCAATATTCAATCTCGTGCAATTATGCACGGTTTTAAAACTAGTTAGGACATGAGTAATCCCCCTTATAATAAGAGAATAAGTCTATCCATTACTTTTCCCTCCAAAATAGATACACTAAATAAGGAAACAAAATAATATCTCATTATGATATAATCTCCAATAAAATATATTTTTTCATTAAATGGAATGTTTTCATTAAACTAAAACTATAGTATTTCATTAAATGATATAAACGACAATCGTTTCATTAAATTATAAATTATACTACGTACAAAACAAAATTATAACCCGTTATTAGTAGCTTCATAACTAAAAAAACAGTTAAACTAATTTGTGAAATTGATAAAATAATACCATTTGATTCATGCTAAAAACCTATTTTCATTATTATCTAAATGATATCATTAGTTGTTTGATTAGTTTTATGTTTTCAAATATTTTTCTCAAATCAAAATGTAATTAAGGATGAGAAATCTATTAAAACACTTCGTATTACACTAAAAAACATTTCCCTTATTTTGATGTAATCCACTATTTAAGATTTACCTTTGGATTTTTCGGAATTAAAATTTTGCTCTGAAAGATATATCGTAGCTAAAACATATGTTATCATTTATAAAAGAATTTCAAGAAAATTATTATTTTTGTGTAAATAATTTTTTTCATTAAGATATACTCCGTAGTACCTTTCATGTCATTACTTAAATATACTTATTATTTTGTTGTGTTATTTATTGTTCTTAAATCAAAATACAATGATGATATATATTAAAAAAACAAATTTATAATTTATAATTTATAATTAAAAATAATATCAAAGATTAAACTTTATAAATACCGTGCATTGCACGGGATCTATGCTACTTATACATTAAAATATAACCGTTTATATTAAGCATTTTTTTCCCCTTGGTACGAAGGCAAGTACTAACAGAACTAAAAAATACGGGAAAATGGCGGGAACAAGCGACGAAGAAATGGAGAAACTTCTGACACTCGCCGATCAAATTTCCGACGATTTCATCAACGGATTTCACGCAATCGAAACCCTAAAATCGAATTTCAATGCCGAAATCAGTAATCGTCATTCAATCGAGCTCACATGCTCCACTCTCAAGCAAGAAAATCAACGATTGAAGAATCTTCACCTCGAAACCCTAAATAATCTGCTGACTGAAATTCAAAATCGCGGTGATTCGAGTAGTTCGAAAGCGGAATTAACGAGATTGAACGAAGAATTGCTTAAAAAAGAGGAAGATTATCGGAATGCTGTGGAATTGATGAAGAAAAACAATGAAGAGAAAGTTAGGGATTTGGAGGTGGAAATTGGGGAGATTTTGAAGCAAAAGAGAGAGGAATTGACGAGATTAAACGATTTACTGTTTAAAAAAGATGAAGATCATCGGAATTCCACGGAAATGATGAAGAAAATGTACGAGAAGAAGGTTAGGGATTTAGGAGGTAAATTTGAGGAGATTTCGGGACAAAAGAGGGAAGACGAAGCGACGATATATCAGCTGCATCATGAATTGATATCGACACGAAAGAAATTGAAGGAAGTGGAGGTGAAATGGAAGGAGGAAGTTGAAGATTTGAAAGATTGTGTTTCTGTTGAACAGCAAGAGAAGGAGGAATTGAGTAAGAAGGTTAGGGATTTGGAGAAGGAGTTGTTGGTTACGAGAACAAAAAAGAGCGATAATATTGTTTCGACTTCTGATAAACAGTTGGAGATGATGAAGCAGAAGATGATGAAGTTGAGGAAGGAGAATGAGATTCTTAGAAGACAGGCGAATGTTTCTAAAGACGGTTAAGCTAATTGAATTGATTTGCAAGATAATTGAATTTGGGGTTGATAAGTATGTTGATTGTTTGATTTTTGGTGTTGATGGGTTTTGAACAAGATCATGAGTAGCGACCCTAAATGAGTTTATGAGTTAAGCTAGTTGACATTGTATGTTCGTTGTTTGATTTGTGACATGTAGTTACTTGATACTGTGACTTCGATTGGAAATTGGAAAAGTTGTTTAAGTGGAACAAGTGATTTCATGACTTTTACCGGTTTGAGTATTGATTTTCTTTCACAGGTTGCTCGTGTTTGGAGTGATTAATGAAAGGTGGAGTCCAGATGCATAGGGGATTCTTGTTCAAGTTTATACCTAGCACGAAATATGCACAGATTTTTATCATACACTTGAGCTTTGAGATTACAATCTGCAGCCCCATAATGCTGCTGGTTACGTCTATGCAGTAAATGTTACCGTGGTGGGAACTTGCAACACAGCGACATCTAAATAGTATAGAAGGTAATTTTTATACTCGTGTCTTTATTCATTCTTTTTCACTCTCTAGATATCGTAACTTAGCTTAGGAAAACCATTTACCCTTTTGCTTATAGCCTAGTGTTTGCGAAAGTCGCTGTCCTTGAGGATGCCGTTTAACCCCAAGACTCCAAGAGAGCATTTCAGGATCACGGGACATTGATGGCGAAACTGTTTACGAGTAATGCATTCAAGGACAAGTCTATTTTGTCCCTCGTCAATCTAGTAACAACTTAAATTGTTGGGAACTTGGGATTATCATGTCATGTATGTTGCAAAGTCGTGTTCTTGCTATCTAATTGTGTTGGTTGGCAGTGGCCTATTAGTAGCTTGCTTTCTCTAGAAATGCTCTGGACAATAAGGCCTGTGGTACCCTTTCTAGTCCTACCCGCTTTCAGTTAAGGGTCACTTCGTTGACTATGTCCGACCCCCTTACCCAGGGAGCGCGAGTGGGAGCCTCTTTGGAAATGCTGTTGATATTCATCTTCTTTTTACACACACTGTCTTAAATTCATGACGTAATAATTAGTTACTGTATATCTACTTTTCCGAGGATGCTCCTCTTTCAGGGTATGATTACATTTTCGTATTGTCATCTCATTCCCATCGGCCATTGAGCATAACTTTGATATGTTTACTGATCACATTACTTAGATATTTGATTACTTGAACAAAATCTTGAGTAGAGCCTTATGCTCAAAGGAACAAGGGTCGACTAACGTGAACTATCGTAAACTCAAGTAGGAACTCTATGATGTACTACTCCAATATGTAGTTTTGCCTTGATTGGATGTGAACGTGTCATTCTAAGAACTAAGAAGAGTGTGGTAGCTTACAGAGTGATGATGATACCATACATTACAAATCGAGTACAATGCGATACAATACTCCTGCGTTCCGATCATTAGTTCACCTTTGCTCTTGACACAGAGACCAAGGAGAGAGGAGAAGATCATTTGTGGGTAATGTTATTGGATGTCAAGTGGACAATTGTCTTAATGAATCATCAAATTACTCATCAAAAACCCACTACATATAAAAAGGTGAACAAATGCACGTCACTCAAAAATGAAAATGGTCAACAAATGACCAAGGCGGAGGGAGTAATAATTAGATTCCAACACTGGATACGCAAATTCGACCATCTCCGTTTTTTTATAAAATATAACCACAGCTGGATAATAGAGCGCACACATGTTACCCATAACCAAGGTGTTTTTCCACTTTATCAAGGGAAGAGGTACGGAATCTTTGGTTCATAAGATTTCGGTCCGGGTTCGGTCGAGACTAAATGGTCCGGCTCAATCCATTTTACTAGTCTAGACCTAAACTTCCTCAGCCCTAAAAGAATTTTTACTTTGAAAGATAGAAGGGTGACATCACATTACATATTGGTTACTCAGCTAAACATTTGGACATTACCAGTGATGCATGAGTTAATATGTTACTCAACTAAAACATAGTCAACACACAAGATAACTCATAATCAATTTTAACAAGATTATTAAAACATTTGATGATCAAAACATCATAAAGATAACAATATTCATTCTAATATCCATTATAAGTACAAAGTTATTTGCATATTAGTAAGAAACAATGGTAATTTAACTAGTTTGTGATATAAAATTCTGTTTGGGGTGACCCAAGCTTAACTTCTAAGGCTGTGTCGTCTCATCTACGAGTTAGACATTGTATTGGTTTGGTAAAGATCCTTAAAAATGAAATTGGTTCGTTCTTCTTACTTGTTAAAACCCGATCAATTCTCTCTCTCTTGCTTGCAATTAGCTGGTAGATGAAGGTGGGATTTTTAAGCTACTCATCTTCTAAAACATCAAACCTTAGACGACAATTTTCCACATACGGGTCCTGTAACCAACAGACATGAGAAGAAGCTCCCACAGCATGTTGGGTATGCTCAGGATATTCACTTTTGAACCTGGAATCTCACACCATGTTACCGATATCTCCAGCATCGGGATCTCTAACCATTTGCACAAGTAAACAAGCTCAACATCAAAACACCATCTGCATACAAGTTAAAAGGGAATATTAGCCGTTTTATAGGTCAGATCCAGAACAAAAATATTTTATTTAAGCTTGGAGTTGTAGACAATTTTTCCATTTATAATAGGTCAAATGACGGTATTACATGCAAATCGCTCACTAAACTCTTTATATGCTTCTTATGATACAAATATCATTACGAGCCATTAAGAAACAGTTTCTCTTTCATCCCGCCACAACTGTGAGCCATTAAGTAATGTTGTTTTAACGTGTTAGGAAACTAGAAGCACTCTAAATTACGCACGTAGGGTTAAAATAAATTTGGAAAACAATCCTACGTATTACTGAGAGGTAGCAGGGTGGAAAGTTTCTTCAGTATACAGCTATGTAACCAACAAATATATACTTCGTACAAGTTAGTAAAGCCATCCGGGGCTTCAGTGCTTCATACGCAGCTTCCACCAGATATTTACAGATGAGGGTATCATCGTATAGATGTATTTATACATTAGACAGGTAGTTTCCCACCAGGACTTATCCCTTCCATTTGAGAGCTGGAAGGGAAAGGTAGAAACCAATTAACCAACCACAATTATGGAATGACAGAACACATTACAAACAAATTTTCATTTTGCTCCACTTACAGAATGAAGCTACAAGGGCCGAAAGTGTCATATGACTCACATGTCCAGGGGATAGTTTGGATAGAGTGTTTTTGAGGAAAGGGAGGGATGCATTATCCCTTTTTTGGTTAGCAAATAGAGTAGGAGGGAATGGAGGGAGAAGGAAATAGAGGGATCCATTTCCATTCCTTGAAGTCAAATTAGAAACCCACCAACTTAGGAAAGTTTTAAAGGTGAGAACTTACCTAATCCGTCTCTCCCTTCCCTCCTTTCCTTTCCTTTCCTTTCCTTCCCCTCTATCCCCCTTCCCTCTCGTATCCAAACGCACCCTTAGAGCGGCTTGTCCTAGGATTAAACAACATGCACAACAGCATCACGCAACAGTACACCAAAAGGAGAATGGAGGATGCCAAATGGATTACTGCGTGGCTATTTTTCGAGAGCATTCAAATACCATGTCATCAAGTAAGAGAAGTTCCAATTTTTCAATACTATAAACTACAAGTAGAACTAATCATAGCAGCCAAACAAGCACCAAATGTATAATAGATACAGCTCCCAAATAGAACACAAAAGAGCATGCTTCAACCACGTGATCATAGCGCAGAGAACAAAATACATACCTTTTTAAGCGAACATTTCTGAAAAGTTGTCGTGCTGCAGCCCTAGTGAACATCTTGAAGCCACACTGTAGCACACATAGTCAAACATTCTGAAGTCAATCACTTAACAAAGATAAAACTGGAGGACAACCAAGTCCTGCAAGGAATCATTACTTGTGTATCTCGAATGCCAGGACCAGCAGCCAAAAGAACCACAAGATGGAAACCCTTCATCAGAAAGTTACGGTACCATTTTCGCTGAAGACAAAGTAAAAATTTTTATTAGGAACTCTAACTCCCAGATGTACGGGGAGCTGAAAGGAGTATTAATTTGCAGAACAGAACTGTAGCAAGAGCCTTCTCCTCCAGATGAGCACGAGAACCAAATGCAGCAACAGGAACAAGGGACAACCCCAAATTTGAATCACCAGTAGATCCATTTTCCTTAGCCAGCTGTTGTTCAGCAAACTTACGAATCTGAAAGGTAGAACATCAGTTGTTTTGTAAGTGTAAGCTTGCATATTTTACTTAGTAAGGAATGCCCGAAAAGACACCAACCTGAGTTTCAAGTTTCTCTAGGTCATTAACCTTGGTTGCTCCATCTGCATCTAGCATTAGAAGCAATTCACCACGAGAATGAAGCATTCCCTGTTTTACAGTGCTTTCACAGAAGCACAGAGCTCAATCAGCAATTATCATGCATGTAACTAACTTCCTTAAGCAGCTTCCAAGTATTAACAAACATGAGTTGACTCACTTTCTTTATAGCTTCTCCCTTCCCACAGTTTCTTCCAAGCAAAAGTACCCTCACATTTTCCACATTGTACTTCTTGACAAATGCCAAAGCTACATCTTTTGTCCTGTCCACACTCCCATCATCCACAATCACCACCTATCAAAAAACACCAATTTGAGATGGTAAATCATTAAGGCGTTGTTTGAATTGATGCAATTCGAGCAGAAGGGAGGGAAGAGAGATGCAGGGATACGAAGTTCGTTGTTTGGAATTTGGATAGCAAAGAGGATATGAGGGAAATGGAGGATTTTTTCCCCTGCTTCAAGTTTAATCAAAATCTCTCCACTGAAAGATTTTAAGAGACCCCCCCCCCCTTCCCTTCCTTTCTCTTCCCTCCATCCCCTGCCCTCCCTTTCCCTCCTATTTTGTTATCCAACACATCCTACAAGAGCTGCATTCTGTCAAAAACTTGCACAATATCAGGTATCACTAATAAAAGTTAAAGCCCGTCTGCATGATCTAGAAAAGACAATCAACTTGGAAAGGTCATTTTTACGATCTGGTCAGCTGAAGTTGCCTAAAACCTGCTGCCATCAGCAAGTAACTATCAATCAGAAGTGGTGAGGACTAGAAAGCTACAACCTCAGCGTCCTATTGCAAGAAGATATATAGACTTAGGCCAGGAAAATGTGCACAACAAACCCAAGACAGAACCACCCGCTAGTTTCAGCAAAGACAACCGCTCTTCAAATTTCTTCTACAACAAAAATGATTTATGCTAATGGACAACACAAATCTAAACATATCGAGATTATCTATACAGTTTATGGTACCAGTAAAAATTCATGTAGCACTGATAAACTCACTTAGCAGAGACCCCTATATTGCATTTGTCTTGATTTGACATTTTACGCTGACAGTCACAGATACTACCAGGCACCAACTTATGTAATGATAAGTACATATTCTGGTGGGTTGTTAGCACAAGGAGCTAAAAACTTTATTTCAGAAAGTTGACATTAAAATTAATCACCATTTTAACCTATTCTCTAAGAAAAGAATTTTCCAGAGTTCCACATATGTGTTCCTACTTCCTAGAATCCTAGCCATAATCCCACGCTATCTGCTCATTAGCAAGAAGACTACGCAAGTGGATAACTGAC
The DNA here is from genome assembly GCA_022085475.1 of Heliosperma pusillum. Classification (NCBI taxonomy): domain Eukaryota; kingdom Viridiplantae; phylum Streptophyta; class Magnoliopsida; order Caryophyllales; family Caryophyllaceae; genus Heliosperma; species Heliosperma pusillum. The sequence continues at coordinate 165,296 of JAIUZE010073250.1, forward strand.
AAATAAAGACCTGCAGGAGAGGCTTTACAAAATACAGCACATGCCTAAATGAAAAGATAAGCATCCATGTACATTGTGTATAATATAATCTAGAAGAAATCTGGTATTCATACCTCATAGGTAAACGATTTATCCTCTTCACTACGGTCTTGCAAATATCTGAATATAAGACAATACATTAGGGCATGTGATATCCACCTAAGCTTAGGCTAACCATGCCTTACTTTGAAAATCCCTCTAATACACACATAGATCATTCAACTAAAAATTAATCCTCTCGAAATGTAGGAGTATTATTGTGCTTAGCTTGTAGTCAAAATGTAAGAATCATACTACTAATAACAGTTTTCACCAGTTTGTCAACAACCAATAAAAATATTGAAGCAGATGTAATGCCGTGTTCTAAATCAACTCACTTCATTGTTTCGTCGAGTGCATTTGGAAGTCGATGCTCCTCATTGAATGCGGGAATTATCAGAGATAAATACTTCTCGGCAGGATCATATATGGACGGCCATGGAACCTGAGAATTTGCTTTAAATGACCATTTTTGCAAACAACAAGACCTACGTACATTCAAGCACCCAACATTCGATAGTTTACTTGAGCATTGCATGAACAACCATGCTACCTCCATAGCCCATTCTACCAAACACACTGACATTGCTGAAAACAATGCAAAATCTAGCATAGCTTTTTCAGCACTTTCAGCAAACAAAGTTACCCCATTTTCCCCAATCTTAGCACAGACCAAGTGAAAAGTACAATTCACAAGGGATACGACATAAAAGTATGTTCAGAATTTCAGCAATAGAGGCTTCGAAATTACACTAAAACCTTAACAGAATACCAAATCTTTAACTTAGGCTTTGTTCATTTGGACTGAAATTGTTTGAACTGAACTAAATCAAATAGAATTGAAGAAAAAAAAATACTCCGTACAACTGAACAAAATTAAAATCAAGTCCAAAGGAATAGGGCCTTATTCTAATTGAATATGTCTAATGATGGTAGACACCAACCACCGAAGTATCATAAGTTGTAAGTTGAAAACAGTACAAGGTCGGAAACCACACTCGTCTTCATCCAACTCACAATCTTATTGACAACTATCTGTTCTAATTTATGAGCTGCAAGAGTTTGGCGCATTGGACTAACGAACTCATGGACTCGAAACACAGACCAGCTTTCGTTTCATGTCACATAGATCGCGCAAACTAATTCCCCCTTAAAAAGACGTTGGACGATTAAGCAAACTCAAAATGATGACAGAAGAATTAATTCAAAATTTTCCGAAATTATTCAACATAACCTCACAACACTATAGTTTGCTCTTCTATACTGATTGCTACGAAAGATTGATAATCAGTCAGCAAAAAATTCAACAAATTCGTCATTATGAACCCTAGAATAAGTGAAAATCTATTAAAATCAGCTAATTACAAATCAATTCATCAATCAATTAATCAATTAATCCACAATTCTTTGAATGAAGAGTGAAACTGAAGTTAATTAATAATCGAAAAATTACCGGGTTCAGAGAATTAGGATCTTCGAAAATCGCCTCACGTTCATCATGACTGCAAATATACAAAAAAAAATGAAATCGATCACATAAATTAGGAAGGTCAGAGATAGTAATTAGAAAACGAATAAATTAGGTATAATTGATAATGAGGAGAATTGGGGAAGGAAATTGAAGGTACGAGTAGTTAAAACGACGTCTGTAAGCTTGGAAGAACATGAGAGAAAGAATGGCGATGATGAGTAGAAGAAGGAGAGAAGTGAGAAGCTCAAGAAGCGTCCATACTACTTGTCCCATTTTTAGGACATCTAACTATCTCCTACTCTCTCTATCAACGCTCTTTTAAACTATGGACTATTTTAGATACTTTAGTGCATGTTAGTTCAATTTACTTTACTTTAATCTAGTTCAATATTATCGTTATTATTTCAGTTCAATCAAGTTTGAACTAGTTCAGTTCAGTTTAGATTTGTTCACTCTATTTGGTAAAGTAAAATGAACAGGGAATTAAAATCTCGAAAGTAGCTAAGAATTGAAAAAACTAACTGAAACTAGAAAATTAAGGCCCTTTTCGATAAACTAGCTGAATTTTAACTGAAAACTCAAAAACTAACATATACCGAATATTTGATAAAATAACTGATAATATAAAAAAATGTTTAGCAAATTAGCTGAAAAATTAGGTAAACTTTTGTCCATTTATATAAAAGGGTATGATAAATATTTAACGAAGTTTATTTTCGCAGTACATTTTTTACTCATTTCAGTACTTTTTGTACCAAACTTTCCATTTGTATACCCTTCACTAAAAAATTATCTAATTCTCTCTACCTTCTCTCTACTGCTAAATCTTTAACCTTCTACGACATCTTTAGAATTTTCAATTATGAATGATTATTTAAGTATAGAACTAATATTTAACTCATTAATCCATTATTAATAATTAAATTGACTCTTTGTTAATTTTGTATTGTTTTAATTTTAATTAGGGTTTATGTTAAAATTACTTTCCATTTGCCACCGGCGAGAAGGCTGACATAGGTGGTCGCCAGTGGCCGTTTGACGGAATTACATGGGTTAGGGAGGGTTGCGGGAAGTTAGAGGTGCGTGGGAGTGCAAAAAATAGTAAATTACTCAATCTAGTAAACAAATGTACTCGTAAATCAGGAAGAGAGAGTTACGTGGCCGTGCAATATCATTCACTTCAATAATTAATTAGTAATGCAGGTTATGCAGCAGTAGTACATAGTGGTGCATAAAGCCATAAAGGTACTACACAAGTAATTACACACTGGAAATTATTAACCAACCCATGCGACCAAGCCCCCAACCTTGAGCCACCAATGCAACACCACCGCCGACGACCTAGTCGGCCAGCGAATCTTCTCCCCAATGTCGACAACACCTGCCGGAAAAATGGTGAGTGAAAATAGAGGGAAATGGGTGTTTGAAATTAGAGAAAAAAGATTAGAAAGAAATTAGAGGGAGAAATGAGAAAGGGGAAATGAAAGGGGTATAATTGTCAATAGTGTACTAAGATGAGTAAAATGTGTACTGCGAAAATCAGCACCCATATTTAATATCTCTTATCTACTAAAAGAATAAGCGGGTTTTTGATTCATCCACTAAAGGAATGAGGTATGTGTTAGGAATGAGTCAAACTCATACTAAGTGTTTGTTTGAGAAATATAAGTTTTCATACCGATACCTCAATCTCATAAGGTATGAGTTTCTCATACCGAAGTAATGTGGGTGGGTATGAGATTGATACCTATGGGTATCAAATTAAAATAAAAATAAAAATTGTGAGAATTAATATTATAACATATTGTAAATGAAATTTTATATATAATTATCTGATTAAATATTTATTTTCATTGTTTTTTAATGTTAAAAATTATTATTTAAATTATGTATTTTACATATTTTAACTATAATCCAGTTTCAAACCCATACAGGTGAGAATTAAAACTAACGTACGCTATGAAGATTGGAGTTCCAACCCTATATCACCCAGGTAGAGCTGATCAAATGGCCCAGGCCCGCTAGCCCGACTCGACCCAGCCCGATTTTTTCATCGGGCTTGGGCCTTGAATTTTGGCCCGAAAAGCCCATGGCCCGAAGCCCATGGCACGAATCAAATAATTGGGCCGGGTTTGGGCCGACCTTAAGGCCTGAATTTTGGCCTGGCCCGACCCGAACATATGCAAAATTTAATAGATTTAATAAACCAACTGGCATCTACGGAGGAGTAGTAATCTATTTACCTGTATTATTATGACAAGCCTAAAATTTGAGCCTAAAGAACAAATATCAATTCACAGTAGAACTGCACAACACCGTAATGAAATACTAAAGGTCGGAAGTACATTAGGAGTTTTGTACTGCTGAAAATTGTGCACTTAATTAATCATAGGTCTCTCCCTTTTGTCTTCTTCCCATCTCTAACTTTAAATAAATAATTTCTTGAGATGAGGGAAAAAATGTTATTTGCTTAAATTAGTAATATCTAAATAGTATTATACATGCACATTTCACTAGTTTTTCATGTTACGTTACGTTCATTTGTTGAAAACTTGTCGTAACAATACTACGTACATGCACATTTCACTAATGCGTTTGTTAAGCTACGTTCCTACTGCTTACATCGACAATATTCATCAAATCACATAATTTAGTATTAAAATTTTTTTATGACAGAATATCTAGTTATATAATGAGATTTCTAAAGTCATTTGAAGAGTGAATATTATTGGCCCGAATCGGCCCGAATTGGCCCGAAGCCCGCTTTAAGCCCGCATGGGCCGGGCTTGGGCCAATAAAAAATGGCACACACATATGGCCCGACCCGACCCGCACTCTTGGGCTTAATTTTATGTGACAGCCCGGCCCAAACCCGACCCGACCCGGCCCATGATCACCTCTACACCCAGGTATGAATGTATGATTTCTGATGTCAAACCCATACCCATGCGCAAAACAAACGCCCCATAAATCTATCTACAATTTTTCCTCCAAAATGCACTCATACTTTAATAAGGAAACAAATATTTATCGGTGTTAAAATTTCTCTATTTATTAAGGAAACACGTGAGAATAGGAGTTATTATGCCATTGATAAACTAAAAGGCCAAACAATTTTCTTATGTTTAAAAAAAAAAACTAATTATGTATAAGTAATATTTTATGATTTTTATTATTATTATTAGTTGTAGTATACGAAATATAATATTATAAAATTTACTTTTTTAGTGCAAAAAAATGGGGGTGAATTTCAGTTTTGGTAAAGTTAAGTGAGTTAATTGTACAGTTGAAACTTAAGGGGCTTAACTTTACCGTTAAACAAAGTTAAATACTCCCTCCTATTTACTCATGTCTTCCCCTTTTCTTTTTGCACAAGAATTAAGAAAATAAATTTGGACCACACAAAACACACTACCCCACACACAAATGAATTTGGACCGCACAAAACACACTACTTCGCAACCAAAAAAGGAAAGAGGGAAGAAATGATAGAATATGAGGGAGTATGTGAATTGCTGCGACTATACTACTAATAACATGTTTCAACAATAAAAGTAAATTTGAATTTAATTTGTGTCTTATGTAAATCTCCTCAAGAAACCATGCAATTGCATGAGATCGAAACTTGTTATATATTGACAGGGTAAAAAAGAAATATAATACAAAATCAGGTATTTAAAATCTCAAATGTTATTACGGGTTATCGTATGTAACATTTCATGTCATGTAACTTATTTGATCAAATAAGTTACAAGTATTTGCCAAAGACTTGAGAAAAAATAAGCTACCTGAAATTTTTGTCAAAAAAGTTACTTTAGTAAAAAAAAAATCCTCGTGTAACTCAGCCGAGGTAAATAAGGATGTTACTCCCTCGATTTTCCGAGGTCGTGCACCAATAACTGGCATAATAAAAGAATTACTATAATGTCTGAAGTTTAATGATATACAAATCAAGGACTCTAATATACAAATCCAAAAGGACAACGGAATACTCTCATATCTATGTCATCACTATACACAACTACTACGTACACTTGTTGAAGTATGAGACTTTTAGTACGCTATAGAATGTTCTAGAAGTGTCCGGAATATTCTAGAAGTGTCCGGAATCTTCTAGAATAGTGTAAGGTTATCTAGATTGTACTGGAATACTCTAGAAGGGTCATGAATGTTCTAGGTATGTCTAGAGTGTTGGAGTAAGTGTCCTCAACAAATAGTGCGATCACATAATTAAATCTCAATAATAAGAATACAAAGGGATGATGAATATTATAGGCAACTGGTCAACATAAATCGGTAACGATTGGCTCAATTGAGTTTGACGTTACTGTCGTATGACGATGGTGATGAGTTGATCCCTTGAGGTCACACCTAAAGGACAATCCCCTAATCATGTACATTAATTAATTGTATAGTGATACAGATTAATTAATCCCTTAAAATGAACCAAGTTTAAATTGTGAGTGAGAAATATATCTTATTGTAATATGATTAAATAAGATTCATTTTGGTAATTTAATTGTTATATTACTAAGAATGCATTATGTTTATGAAACATTTGAGATAAGTTAATTTGGTTAATTATAATTACAAATTGTTGTAGATTATTTTAACCAAATATGAGAGGACCCATTTTATTTACATGTAATTATAAAATGTGACTTAAAATGTTAAGTCTAATTCATTTGTTATGAAATTGCATTTAAATTGGTTAAATGCACATTTATAAGCAAAATTACATGTTATATGTCACATGTCACACTTGTGACAAATGACAAATTGCAAAAATAAAATGGACACCCATATTACATGGGTGAACCGGTTTTGGTAGTGTACCAAGAGGGTGATTATTTTTGTGTATTATTCTAATTGGGAATTAGACATAATCATACCCAAAACTATTACCAACACTCAACCTTTTTACATTGTTAAGAACAATTAGAAGTGACAACACCCCACCCATGTGGGTGTGTGGTGACCGGTTTCAACAAGGCAAGGATGGCTTGTTTTTTCCTCTTATTTATACAATACACTACCTCATATAATTCATTCATGCAAAAATCACTTCTTCTCTCTAACATCTCACTAAACTTAAGAAGTTTACATAATACTTAGAGTTCATATTCTCTAATAATATACTAGTGTAGTATTAAGAGTTATTATATCATTTTAAAGGGTTACTACATTTAATACTAGTGTAGTATTATTTTGTAGAGATTAAGGGTAGTCTTAGGTGCAACTAATTGGAGAGTTTCTAATTTGATACTTGGAATTCATCCTCATCTTACTAGCTCAAGATCAATATTTGAAAGGAGTTCAAATATTGTGCCCATTTCCATATAATCAATGTAAGAAATGGTTCTTTCCTTTATATTTTGTTATGCATGCATAAGATTTATTTAGTTTAAGAGTAAACTAAATGTATTATGATATTAGAAGTGTCTAATATCGAGTTTAAGAAACTAACAAGCGGTATTAAGAGCCAAGGTTGTTGCATGCATAATCGATTTATAGTTTTTTCGAGTTATGGTAACTTAATGAAAACTAGTAATTTGTGTTTTATAAGATAAAATCACAAAGTTATTTGCATGTCAATATATTCTGGTCCTAAGATGATTTTAGGTCATTTTGATGATTTATGGAAATTTATAGTGCTCAAATATGTTTTTTAGTATTTTTATTATATTTTAATGAGTAAAATGATGTTTAAAATACTAAAAATAGTTAGACTTATCTTCTGACCTTTAAATTGTTACACAATATCACACATGCATTTTACTTACTGTATGTAAAATGTCGTGTGAAGTGGACGTATTTCGTATGATTTATGATTTTTATATGATAAAATGAAATAAATAAAGGTCAAATGGTTAAAAATACTTCCGCTTTGAATCTGACAATGAAATTTTAGTATGTTGTCACATGAAAGTTTTCCTGTCAGACTGGAAAATTTCAGACTGATGTAATTTGTCTAGCATGATTTATGGATTTTTAATGTAAAAATGACATAAATAGTGACTAATTTAGCAAATATACTTCCGATTTGAATCTGATGATGAAATTTTGATATGTTGTCACATGAATGTTTTCTGGTCATACTGGAAAATTTCAGACTTATGTGATTTGTCTTGCATGATTTATGAATTTTTAATGTAAAAATGGCATAAATAGTGACTAATTAAGAAAATATAGCTAAAATATTTTTCATGTCAAGAGAAAATTGTTCCTGGTTGCATAAATGTCCCACATTTCAGATCTAAAGTATAAAATTTAATATGATTAATTTTTGCATGCTTTATGTATTTTATTTGATAAAACCGATAAAGCGCAACCATTTTTCTCTAAACCGATTCGAAATTTTTAAACCATGATTTTTGACATTATGAGTGTCATGGAAATGTTCCAGAATGTACAAAAATTTAAAATTCGAATTTTGAAATTATTGTAATTAAATTTGGATTTATTTGATTAAAATATGATTTTAAAAGTCTAATATGAGCAATTATATAACAACAAGTTGAATTATTGTCAAAAATTGAGTGATGACTAATTTTTGAGGCCTAAATGAGTTGGGATAATTAACTTGGACTTAAATATGATTTAAGTATTGTTTGGTGATTTTAAAATGTTATTATCACGCATTTCCGTAAAACCGGGTTATATTCGATATAAACCGTTAATTAGAGCGATTTGGCATTTAACATGAGCATGTTTTATACATATTATAATGCTGCATTTTTATTTATGAATGTCATATTTTCAATTTATGAATGTCATATTTTGGTTTATGTAATTTGGAATTATGTAATTTTTCCTTGTATGGCCTTAGTTTTAATCGATATTGCCCGAAATGTAAGGGAATATTGATTCGGTTGTAATTTAATGTGATCTCGAATCACTTTTATTGTATTATTTTATTTTACAAATGTATAATAGGAAATTATTGTAATTTTATTATATATTTTGTAACTAATTGTAAAACCGGAGTTTCCCAAAGACGGTGCCATTCGGAAAGGAGTTCCGAGAGAGACGGTGACCTAGGGAGGCGTGCTTATGAAGTTCAAGGGACCAAAGGAGTTGGTTTCCGAACTTGTAATAGATTATATGATTTTCTATTCTAGGAAAGGCCATACTAGGAGTTTTATTTTTATGCTTGCATTTTTATTTAATATGTTTGCATGCATTGCCAAATCGCCATAACATGACATGCATATTTATCGAGTATTCGACCGTGTCAATTAAAATAATCGTTAATTCATCGATTTAGTTCACTTTAACATGATAGATTATAAATTGACAAGACCTCTCATAATAAATAATTGAGATCAAGCCTTACCAAATGTTAGAACTCATGAATCCCAATTTCGCAAGGAAGTAGGCTCGGCTCACCGGGGTGCTAAACTTGTTACGTTGGGTAAGTGGGGTAATAAATGTTATTATTTCGAAATTTGGATTGAGCTCAACGGAAGTATTCGCGACCGTAGCCGCATGTGTTCCGGGCTAAAGATAAATATTAATGTAATATTATCGACCGAGAGTTCTAATGTAGAATCGATTAAAGAGTTAATCCACCGAATTATGTTAATGAGGGATGACTCGGCTTACCGTGCCCAAGTTGATATGAATTTGGATCTCGGAATCATTTATGATAGTTGGGTAGAGGTCACTATATAAATGCTTAACTTGTTTAAAATGTTTGCAAGTTTAAAACGATAATTGTTAATTATTTCCTTCATCTCCTTTTGTAGTTTTATTTTACCGCAATGGATACATCTCATTCTACCGTACCTATCACCATTGATTCATATCACAAATCATTTGATGAAATTTGCTCTCAATATAATCTTGATACGACTAGAGAACTTCATTTGGGAATAGGTTCCGATGGGAATCTCAACTTTGTTACCTCCTCCAAACCCCCTTTGCCAAAACTTTTGGTGAAAGAGTCTTGGGAAGACAATCTCACCAACAAGATGCAATCCTTGTCTTTGGAAGCAAGGAGAGATCAAGAAGCAAGTGGGAGTATTAGCAAGAAAAGTCTTGCACCAAAGAAGAAATGGTTTAAAAATAAGAGGAAGCAAGGTAAAAAGTATAAGAGAAACGGAATAGGTAGTAAGACTACCAAAGGTCCGCAATTCAATGATGAATGCAATTATTGTCATGGCATGGGCCATTGGATGAGGAATTGTCCCATCTACTTGGAGCATATTAGAGATGGACTAGTGATTCCACTCGGTAATACACTCTCCGAAATTTTTGTTATTGATATAAATTATACCTCCACCTCAACATGGGTATTGGATACCGGTTGTGGTTCTCACCTTTGTAATCATTTACAGGGGCTAAGAAACGTGGAGAAGCTAGGCAAGGGTGATGTGGATCTACGACTTGGAAATGGAGCTAGGGTAGCCGCCACTTCTAAAGGGACCTACGTACTTGTTTTAGCTAGTGGTTTTGAATTGTACTTGAATAATTGTTATTTTGTACCTTCTTTGTCTAAAAACATAATATCCGTAGCCATGTTAGACATGGAAGGTTTTACTTTTGCAATCAAAAACAATTGTTGTATGATTTCAAAGAATGACTTGGTCTTAGGCCAAGGTAATTCTATTAATGGTATTTATGTTCTTGAGACATCTAATTCATCAAGAGATATCTATAACATTCAATCAAAAAGACTCAAGTCAAGTGATCCAAATGAGTCATACATTTGGCATTGTCGATTAGGTCACATAAATGAGAATCGCATCAAAAGACTAGTATCGACTAGTATAATTAAACCGTTTAATTTTCAATCTTTTGGTATATGCGAATCTTGTCTCCTAGGGAAAATGACTCGTAATCCTTTTAGTGGTAAAGGGACACGAGCAAGCGAACTATTGGGCCTTATACATACCGATGTATGTGGACCAATGACTATTTCTGCTAGGGGTAATTATGACTACTTCATTACATTCACAGATGATTTAAGTAGATATGGGTATATTTACTTAATCAAATATAAAAGTGATGCTTTTGAGAAATTCAAGGAATTTCAAAATGAGGTAGAAAACCAATTGAACAAAAAGATCAAAACACTACGATCCGATCGTGGTGGTGAGTATCTTAGTAATGAATTTGATTCACACTTGAAGAATTGTGGCATTGTATCACAACTATCTCCACCTGGAACACCTCAACTTAATGGTGTGGCCGAAAGGAGAAATCGAACCCTACTTGATATGGTTCGATCTATGATGAGTCAAACCGAGTTGCCAGACTCATTTTGGGGATTTGCAATCCAAACCGCCATAATATCATTGAATAAAAGCCCAACCAAAGCAACCGAAAAGACTCCATATGAGATGTGGAAAGGGAAAGTCCCAAATTTGTCCTATATGAAAATTTGGGGATGCGATGCTTTTGTTAAGGTAAAGACCGACAGTAAGCTAGCTCCAAGATCCGAAAAGTGCATTTTCGTAGGTTATCCAAACAACTCTCGTGGTTACTACTTCTACAAACCTCAAGAAAACAAAGTGTTTGTGTCTAGTGAGGCTGTCTTTTTAGAAAGGGAACATATTTCTAAAAGCCAGAGTGGGAGAAAATTTGAACTTAACGAAGTTCAAGAGCCACAAACCGAAGAGGAGACGTTAGAAGATGTTCCTTCGTCGTCCAATTCTGTTGTTATACCATCTGTACCTAGGAGGTCCGGAAGGGTTAGTCACCAACCCGATAGATACATAGGTATTATCGAAGAAAATAACAATTTTGACTTGTTACTTTTAGAAAGTGATGAACCCACGACCTACAAAGCTGCAATCTCTAGTCCGGATTCCAATTTATGGCTAGAAGCCATGAAATCCGAAATGAATTCTATGTATGAAAATCAAGTTTGGGACTTGGTTGATTTGCCTGAAGATGTGAGACCTCTTCAATGCAAATGGATCTTTAAAGTAAAGAATGGCATAGAAGGACATGATGATGTCTACAAGGCAAGACTAGTTGCAAAAGGTTTTACTCAAATTCATGGTCTTCACTATGACGAAACTTTTGCTCCTGTTGCCATGCTAAGATCTATTCGGATAATGTTAGCGATTGCCGCATTTCATGACTATGAAATATGGCAAATGGATGTCAAAACCGCCTTCCTAAATGGGTATTTAGAGGAGGAAGTGTATATGATACAACCCGAGGGTTTTGTAGATCCAAAAGATCCTAACAAAGTATGCAAGCTTAAGAGATCCATTTATGGTCTTAAGCAAGCATCGAGAAGTTGGAACCATCGTTTTGATCATGTTATAAAAGAAAATGGTTTCACTCGAAGTGTCGAAGAACCATGTTTATACATGAGATTTAGTGGGAGAAATGTTGTCTTCCTTATATTGTATGTAGATGACATACTTCTCATTGGGAATGATTTACCAATGCTTACCTCTGTCAAGGGATGGTTGGGGAATCATTTTCAAATGAAAGATTTAGGAGAAGCACAACGCATATTAGGTATCCGGATCTATAGAGATAGATCCAAGAGGATATTGGCTTTAAGTCAGGAATCTTATATTGATAAGATTCTTCGACGATTCAACATGGACAAATCCAAGAGAGGTCTTGTTCCTATGGGTAGTGGGATCTTTTTGAGCAAGTCTCAATCACCCACCGAACCTGAAGAAGTTGAACGCATGAAATCGATCCCCTATGCTTCTGCCGTAGGATCGATCATGTATGCCATGATATGCACACGTCCTGATGTCTCGTATGCTTTGAGCATGACAAGTAGATATCAAGCCAATCCAGGTGAGAGTCACTGGATAGCCGTAAAGAATGTCCTTAAGTACTTGAGAAGGACTAAGGATACATTCTTAGTGTTTGGAGGAGAGTCTGAATTATGTGCTAAAGGTTACACTGATTCAAGTTTCCAAACCGATAGGGATGATATGAAATCTCAAGGTGGTTTTATTTATATGATAAATGGAGGTGCGGTTAGCTGGAAGAGCTTCAAAGAGTCAGTTATTGCGGATTCTACAACGGAGGCTGAGTACATTGCAGCATCTGAGGCTGCTAAGGAAGCTGTTTGGATAAGGCAGTTTTTAGAGGGGCTAAGGGTAGTTCCTTCTGCCAAAGATCCTATCACGATCTTTTGTGATAACAGTGGGGCGATCTTTCAAGCTAAAGAGCCCAAGTCTAGTAATAAGTCTAGACATGTACTTAGAAAATTTCATGTTATAAGAGATTACATTGAAAGGAAGGAGATTGCGATATGTAAGGTTGGGACAAATGATAACATTTCTGATCCCTTAACCAAGCCCTTATCGCAGGCTAAGCATGACCAACACGTTGTTTCCATGGGTCTTAAACGCATGCCAAATTTGTATTAGATTATGAGATATGAAATAAAAATTGTGTTTTTATTAATCATATATGATAATCACTTTTATCGTTTGAGTTATATTTTAACTTTTATTATGTAACTTTGTTATATCCAAATGGGTTGTAGAGACAATTGGACCCCATTAAAGTGAACTGGATTAACATTGTATTGACCCATAGTCACTTATATGAAGTAACACCTCGAAGTGACTATAGTGTGGTGCGATTGATGGCAAGTTCAAGTGTCATAGGGTCATAGGGATGACCAATCGATCACATAGGCAGACTGTATGAGACACTCTGTCGGGAAGTGACCGCTTATAGAATTCTGGCAATTCTTGTAGCCTGGTCGTGGCAAGAGCTACTAGTATTCTTTTGAGTCAATTCTTTGACTAAAGACTGTTCACCTAAGGTGGCACAGTTTCAGAGTGACTTTGATTTATGCTCTACGACCTTCGTAACTGGGGTCAAATGGGCATCTTTTGGGTCATGATGAGCTGTGGCTATGCAAAGGGAATAGTGCGATAGGAATTGTCCACCCCTTGTCAGGGTTGTTTTAAATCTCAAGGCCACTCGAGGAGGAGTAAGCTGAAAATGCGTGGCCACGCTCGGAAGGTATCTATGGTAGATAATTCCGGTCAGACAGTTACTCTCCAGATCGAGGAAACCACTCTTGATATGATCAAATACAAGGACGACCTGCAAGACACCTTGCATTGAGTGGGAGATCTTGTAATAGGACAAGAGAATTGGTGACGCACACTTGTCTCGGACAAGTGGGAGATTGTTGGAGTAAGTGTCCTCAACAAATAGTGCGATCACATAATTAAATCTCAATAATAAGAATACAAAGGGATGATGAATATTATAGTCAACTGGTCAACATAAATCGGTAACGATTGGCTCAATTGAGTTTGACGTTACTGTCGTATGACGGTGGTGATCAGTTGATCCCTTGAGGTCACACCTAAAGACAATCCCCTAATCATGTACATTAATTAATTGTATAGTGATACAGATTAATTAATCCCTTAAAATGAACCAAGTTTAAATTGTGAGTGAGAAATATATCTTATTGTAATATGATTAAATAAGATTCATTTTGGTAATTTAATTGTTATATTACTAAGAATGCATTATGTTTATGAAACATTTGAGATAAGTGAATTTGGTTAATTATAATTACAAATTGTTGTAGATTATTTTAACCAAATATGAGAGGACCCATTTTATTTACATGTAATTATAAAATGTGACTTAAAATGTTAAGTCTAATTCATTTGTTATGAAATTGCATTTAAATTGGTTAAATGCACATTTATAAGCAAAATTACATGTTATATGTCACATGTCACACTTGTGACAAATGACAAATTGCAAAAATAAAATGGACACCCATATTACATGGGTGAACCGGTTTTGGTAGTGTACCAAGAGGGTGATTATTTTTGTGTATTATTCTAATTGGAATTAGACATAATCATACCCAAAACTATTACCAACACTCAACCTTTTTACATTGTTAAGAACAATTAGAAGTGACAACACCCCACCCATGTGGGGTGTGGGTGACCGGTTTCAACAAGGCAAGGATGGCTTGTTTTTTCCTCTTATTTATACAATACACTACCTCATATAATTCATTCATGCAAAAATCACTTCTTCTCTCTAACATCTCACTAAACTTAAGAAGTTTACATAATACTTAGAGTTCATATTCTCTAATAATATACTAGTGTAGTATTAAGAGTTATTAGATCATTTTAAAGGGTTACTACATTTAATACTAGTGTAGTATTATTTTGTAGAGATTAAGGGTAGTCTTGGGTGCAACTAATTGGAGAGTTTCTAATTTGAAACTTGGAATTCATCCTCATCTTACTAGCTCAAGATCAATATTTGAAAGGAGTTCAAATATTGTGCCCATTTCCATATAATCAATGTAAGAAATGGTTCTTTCCTTTATATTTTGTTATGCATGCATAAGATTTATTTAGTTTAAGAGTAAACTAAATGTATTATGATATTAGAAGTGTCTAATATCGAGTTTAAGAAACTAACATAGAGAAGTCTAGAACCTTCTAGACATATCTTGTAGTAATAAAGAACTCTAGAGAGTTCTATGCCTAGGTCACTCTAGAATGTTCTATTCTAGAGAATTCCATGAATGTAGGAGAAGGAGGAGGAGCACTATAAATAGAGGACCTCCACTCCCATTTCTATGTATCCAAGGGTATCCAAGGGTATCCAAGTATCCATTTGGTATCATCCAAGTGTAACCAAAATCACAAACAAATCAATAAAACAAAAATAAATTCCTTCAACTAATCTTCAACTAAATCAACTAACTAATCTCCCTTTACTCCCCCATACACCAACAAGTGGTATCAAGAGCTCTAAAGATCTTAAGGGCAACAAAATAAAACTATGGCTTCCGCATCAAACACTTTATCTCCTACTCTTCCAATTTTTGGAGGAGAAAATTACGACTATTGGTGCATTAAAATGGAGCTTTTCTTAAAAGCAAATGCACTATGGGAAGTGGTGGAAAATGGTCCCCAAAAACAAGAAGAAGGTGATCAAACCACCGAAGCATCCTTAAACGAAATAAATGAGGATGAATTAAAAGATCCCAAAGCCTTGTTCTTCATCTTTAATGCCGTTTCGGATACCATTTTTCCACTAATAATGCGGGCATCTACCGCAAAAGAAGCATGGGATTTACTTCAACTATTCCATGGTGGTGAAAGAATAAGAGATATGCGTATAAATACCTTAAGAAAGAACTTCGAAAATTTGAAGATGGGGGAGAATGAAGATATAAACACTTATAATTCTAGAGTAATGGAGATAGTTAACCAAATGAAAACATATGGTGAAGATATTACCGACGTGAGAATTGTGCAAAAAATTCTCGCAAGTTTGACAAAACAGTTCGACATGATTGTCACTGTTATTGGAGAATCAAGAGATCTATCAAAGCTCACTGTGACGGAGCTAGTTGGATCCTTACACGCCCATGATCAGAAATTCAAGATTCAAGAATCCTCCTCCGACGATGCAATTCGGAATTTGGAAGATAAGAAGGTAAAACAAAAGGTAACCCTAGTCCCTGAGCATCTCCAAGGTGATGTTGACACGATCAACAAAGATCATCTTACACGTCCATTAACTCCTAATGTACATTCTCCAACCTCTGATGATAATTCAGAGAATGCTACGGGAGCGCGAGGTAAGAAAAATCTCTTTGCAAAATGTCATATTACTAATTTGAATAAAGAGGAATGCAAGAGATGCCACCCTGTTATAGAGGAGCCTAAAAACTATGATGAGGCTTCCAGACATAAGGAGTGGCAAGATGCTATGAAGACGGAAATAAACATGATAAATAAAAACAACATTTGGGAGTTGGTTGACAAGCCAAAAGATCAGAATGAGATTGGTGTAAAATGGTTCTATAAAACCAAGTTGAATCCCGATTGTTCTTTCAACCGGTATAAGCCAAGATCGGCGGTCAAAAGATACTCGCAACAAGCTGAAATTAATTATGGTGATACATTTGCTTTGATTGCACGACATGATACTAAATTGAGAAGGAGATTTAAGCCGAGCAACTATCATATTTTACTATACAAAAGAAGAAAGAAAAGAAAGAGGAATCCTCAAGTTCCTCAAGTCCAAGATTGGCGTTACACCAAAAGTCTCAAGGAGGAGTGTTGAAGTATGAGACTTTTAGTATGCTCTAGAATGTTCTAGAAGTGTCCGGAATATTCTAGAAGTGTCCGGAATCTTCTAGAATAGTGTAAGGTTATCTAGATTGTACTAGAATACTCTAGAAGGGTCATGAATGTTCTAGGTATGTCTAGAGAAGTCTAGAACCTTCTAGACATATCTTGTAGTAATAAAGAACTCTAGAGAGTTCTAGGCCTAGGTCACTCTAGAATGTTCTATTCTAGAGAATTCCATGAATGTAGAAGAAGGAGGAGGAGCACTATAAATAGAGGACCTCCCCTCCCATTTCTATGTATCCAAGGGTATCCAAGTATCCATTTGGTATCATCCAAGTGTAACCAAAATCACAAACAAATCAATAAAACAAAAATAAATTCCTTCAACTAATCTTCAACTAAATCAACTAACTAATCTCCCTTTACACCCCCATACACCAACAACACTAAACTTGATATGTCAATTCAAGGCTCAGCCAGCGGCTCAAGCAAAACCATCCAAGACATCAAGATAGGCCTGCAAGATCAAATGAGACCGAAAATTATCAAATGGATCACAACATATAATTTTAAGAAATTAGACAAAAGAGAAAAACACACGTCAACCAAAGTCAAAACAAATAATCATGCCCATGTAGTAATACAACACCAATCACGATCCAACATCGTCACGAGTCAATATCATTTATCACATGGTCTGCTACGAATCACAAGTCACCCAAACAGAGGCACTTTGCTTAATTATAAATTAAGACATAATTGTTATGTAAATATCATTTATTTATTTATATACTAAATGTAGTACGTGTGTGAGTAGTGAAAATAAAAACAGTCGTAGCGCGAGCCGCGAAAGAAACAATTATAATAACGGGAATACTTAAAGTAAGAGTAATAATAGTAAGTGTAGCGAATGCAATTCATAACTTGGATGATAAAATTTAAATAGTAGTTGCGGAGTAGTGAAAGTAACAATAATAATAACGAAAATAGTAAAAGTAACATTATTAACAGTAAGTTTAGTGGATGTAAATTATAATTCGGATGATAAATATTTTGAATAATAACTTTTAGAAAATGATAAACATTAGTAAGTATTAATCTATTAGCAATGGGGGTAGTAGATGCGTGGATATATTTTAAGAATATGATAATCCTAATTCTATATATATATAATACAAAAATGTATTAAAAAATAAATTTTAATTTATAAATGTAGGTAGCACGAGCGAAAATGGTCACAGACCATTCTTGTTTATTAATTCTTATCCGCAATCAGCCTCAGCTTACCCTTTAGACTAGTAAAAGCAGAGAACATACTTACGCCTCACCATTGGAGAGCACACTCCTCCTCTTTTTATTATATTTATGCCTATAAGGAAATCGAAGTATCCAAAGCCCAAAGGTTTCTACCTGTAGTTCTTTGCCCACTTCTTACAATCCGGCCTGAACCTTTGGGTAGGCTCTACGGGATCAACAACAATATATAGTTGCACGGAGTACGGTAGAATTCCTCGGTATGGTCATTCGGGAAGTCCCTCCGAAGACGACCACTTAATTGAATTGGGTCCATGAATCTGAGAAATAGTGAGAATTTTTAATCTCTCTCAATTCGAAAATCCAGGATTTGAATTGAAGTCCTTTCATTGATTCCTCCTAAATTGCCGCATGCTCAACTACCTTATATGGTACGCCTTCTTCCTCTGGAATAGGCGCTTCTTCGTCCTTAACTGCTCGACCGGGCTCCTCTGGTCCATCTGGAAATGCTTCTTCCAACACTAATTTAATTTGAACTTTTAACTTTAATTCAATAGAATTTAACCGATCAATAGAATTTAACCGATCAGGGGCAGGGGGAACGAATGAGCGTAATCTATGAAGCAAGAATAGAGGCACATCCATTGACCTTTATAGCCCCTGGGACACACGCCTCGTCTTTTCTTTTGTAACTACCTATAGCTAGGCCGCTCTTTCTCATATTTTGGAGCTGGAAGAGGAAGTTCATCAAAGAAAATTAATAAATTTTATCTTTATTTAAATAATAAATTGTTCTATTGAAATTGCATTCTGATCTTAATTAACCATGTCTTAATTAACTCAAATTAAAATCTAATTAAAATTCCCCATCTCTGGACGGTCTTAAAGAGAAATTCCAAACATTTTTTGATTCTTTGGAAGGAAATGCGCATATATATATATCTAACGACTATACCCAAACAAGAATCTTACGGTTGATTAAACATACGAATAAATAGGGTGTCGAAATAGTTTTATGAATAACGTGTAGACTTTATTTGTTTAACATGGTCGGTTCACTATAAACTCAAATTACCCACTAGGGTTAAAGAACATATAATTAAACGCGAATTGATAAGACAACAAAGCCCGTCTAGCTCAGTTGGTAGAGCGCAAGGCTCTTAACCTTGTGGTCGTGGGTTCGAGCCCCACGGTGGGCGTTTCTTTTTTTAAAGTAAACTTTTTCGCCTCAAAAATTGATTTAGAACCGATGATGCAGGCTTTATGATTCTTTATTGGGCTTCTCTTGCTCGGGTGTTTATTTATATTTTATAGTGGGTAACGGCGTAATGAAAAAGAAAATAATGACTACGGAGTATAACTGTTATAAGAAGAATAATGTAGACTTGTGGAGTACTGGAGTTGTAGTAGTCATGGACTCATGGTTCAACATTTTGGTATGGGTCGTAGTCATGGAAGTAGTACAACTGACCATTAGCCGCGGACAAATTGCGGTGAATCTCGGTGACTCTTTGGTGGTCGTTTCTTTTAAAGGTAAATTTTTTTGAATAAAAATCATTTAGGACTGATATATCAAGCTTTTTTACTGTTTATTGGGCTTCTCTCGCTTGCGTGGTTGTTTATTGGGTAACGTACTAATGAGAGCAAAAATAATGAGTAAATTATTATAATAAGAAAAATAATGTACACTTGTGGAGTCATGGTTCAAACTTTTGGTATGGGTCGTAGTCACGGTAGCGGAACAATTGATCCTTAATAGACAGTTGCGGACGAATAGCGGTGAAACTCGGGTAATATCTTGGACGATATTCTGTATTTGTAAAGTAGAAATCCGATATAACTCGACAGATATTTTGAACCATAGTTGTTGTAATGAAAACTATTCGAAACGTTTAGTTAGGGTAATAAATTAATAATGTTGTAAAAATAGAAGTTTTATTCATATAAAGGAATTTATTATTCGTTAATCTATAAAACAATGAGCTTTTTTTAAGTATGGATTTAGCTTCAAAGTTAGAGGATCGGTCTTCCGTTTGTTTTGAAATTTACCTTATCCTGTCAATTTGCGTTCGAGTAAAAATAGTTTATCTTGTTGATTGGAACTTTTATTTCTCCAAATGAGGCAAAAACCTATCTTTCATATCCTATGAGTCAGCTCTAGGGTTGGGGCAAGTCGATTCGGGTCAAAGCACATATCGAATCGAATTGGGTTACGGGTCATTTTGAGTTGGGTCGGGTTCAGTTTCAAGTCAGCCTTAATCGGGTTACGAGTCATAATCGGTTTCGGTCGGATTATTTATGGGTTGCAACATTTTCGAGTCCTGCCGGCTCGGGTTTGCTTGGGTTCGAGTCGGCTCAAGCTTGCCAGCTCTTGCCAATCTACTATTCTAGCCGGAATATGCTGATTTTTGAAAATATATAAGCCATGATTCGCAAATGGAAACATATTTATAATAGCGGTTGACTTAGCAGAATATAGGTTAGCAGATTTGACTATTGGATTAAATTAGCACAATAAAAAGAGGATATTTGGTAATTAGCAGATTTTAAGACAATTTTATTGTTTGATGTATAAATTAACGAATTCATAATTAGTACATTACGACGAATATTCTATTAGAATATGTTGTTTATCAACAAATAAAAGTATTTAGGTCGAAATTTACTAATTTTAATCTCTAGGTTGTTTACCAAACATGTCTATAACTTAAAAAAAAAAAAAAAGAGTAAAAAACGATGGTTTTGTGATGAGTGATGACCATGATGTGTGTGTGGCACCTAGTTTCGGTAACTTTACTATTTCTCACCTACATTCGATCTTTTCACTTATCATCATCACATGTCACAGGACTCACAACTACTTGCCTCATGCATCAATCATCACTCTTTTGCTTTACTCTTATTTATGAACATTTTTTCCATTTTAATTTCGACCATTTCCAATTTGGTTTGTGTGATTTATTTACGTTAAGAGAATAAAGATGGAACATTTGTAGATTGCCATAATGTGTTGCTATGAATATGTGATAGGGGAAAAATTCTTAGGTCCTCTTAAAGGACATTAATTACGTCCTCCTTATCCAATGAGAAGTTTTATCTCCATATTTCTTTATATTTACCTATATATTTATAGCTTTTATAATGGAGATAAAGCTACTCATTGGCTCGGGAGTACGTAATTAATGTCCTCTCGGAGAACCCAATAATTTTCCGTGATAGGGCATTATGTAATGCATGGTAGTATCCTAAAACGATATTATCCTAAAACGATTTAACGGTCACAATATGAAGTAATAAATGTTGATGATGTATGTTATAGCCAAAATTTACACTTTTAATGCTTGTACATGTGGCATCGTACGAGTGGTTCATCAAGGACATGGTAGATTGATGACGTGGATCGAGGAGGACCGTCAGATTACAAATTAAGAGACACACAATGCAAACAAACATAAGAAAGGATTGCACCAGCAGCTGGAACAAGTCAGCAGTTGGAATGAGTCAACAGCTGGAACAAGTCAGCAGCTCCTTCTTAGAACTTAGGGGCAGTTGAGGAAGAATAGGAGATAATTCAGGGGAACATTGGAGAAACTTAGCAGGGACTTGGTGCTATAAAAGCAAGTGAAGCAAGAAAAGAGGATAATCACATTCTACAACACACTCACACTCTCATGCTCATAAAACTTAAGTCAATCATCCAAAATTCTAACAATATATATTACACAACATTTTTACTTCCAATAGCCTCCCCGAGTTCTGCCAGAATAATCTTGTAGTTCCACCAGAGCTTATCTTGTAGTTCCGACAGAGTATACCCTGAGTTCCGGCAGAGTCCTGTGGTGTCACCAGAATCTGGTGGTTCCACCAGAGTATATCTTGTTGTTCCGTCAGCGTATACCCATAGTTCCGCCAAAATCTTGTAGTTCCAAAGTACACCCTCAAGAATTATAGTACATTAATTGGCGGGATTCCGACTCCCCCCGCGGTTTTTCCCACATTGGATTTCCGCGTCAACATTTTCGTGTGTCCTTGTTCATTACTTTACTTTCATTGTTATTTTCGTCGTTACTTTTACTTAGTTTTCATCCGTATTCTATCACAAATCACATATAAATTAACCTCCTTTTCAAGGCTAAAAAGAGTAGATCATTTTGACCCGTCAACGAACGATTTAATAAGTTTAGGTATTTTTTTACCAAAACAATGTGTAGAAGAAATAATATATTAAATTAAATCTATTACAAGTAACGGACTAGTTCATAGACTATAGTACAACTGGCATAATAGTTTCTGAGCTGTATAACAAAGTTTTTGAGCTTTGTTGTAAAGATTACGAGTTTATCTGTAAAGTTTATGAGTCCATCCACTTAACATTAAAATAACTAAACTTTAAACAAGTAGCTAGCAAAAATATACATAAGCTCAATTAATATAGGTTGGTTGTACAATGCTATTATACCACTAAAGGTATAATCCTATGTGTGCCCATCTATTACTTTTGAGATAATGAAGAGAATCTCAACTCATTTGTTTTACATAACTTGATATTTTTATTGCATTAGTTGCTAATTACACATCGCCACTATATAAGTATATAACCATCTATACATAGAGCATGTTTGACCTCGATTTAGGAAAACTGTTTCTACTTTGTAAAATGGGTTTTTTAATAAGCTATTTCTTGAAAAAAGTTGGAAGTGTTTTGCCTAGTGTTTTACAAAACTATTTTTCAAAAGCGTTTTTCTAGGCAAGTGGATGGAAAATGAAAAGTTTGTGTTCAAAGGTATATCAATATGGATCTCATTTTGTAGAAAATGAAAAAAATAGAAAAATAGAAAAATTTATTTTATTTTATTGAAATATTTATAACATATAAAATTATCATTTATGTGTTAAATATGTCAAAAGTAAAAGTAAAAACTAGAAGCACCAAATTTGTGCTTCTATTTATGACTCTTAAAGTTGATGTTTAAGCTTAATAAAATTAGTTTTAACTTTCATAAAATGATTGTTTGGCTTGGCCTATGTTTAATAGGTTGAAAAACACTTCTAAAAACCGGGCTAAATACACACATAGTTATGTGTGAAATCTAATTGAGCTTTCACTTTACAATATGTCAAGGAATATGACACTAACACACAAAATATTTTATAAACCATGGAATAGTACTTTGTATATACTCGTATATGGTAATCTATCATAAGATAACACTCTATTAATTCTTGTACGGAGTATGATTTATACTCTGTATAAAAGATATCTCATATTCTCTATGTTCTAGGTATTTGTTTTTATTACACTTCCAATCATTTAAAGTTTAGGGTTGTATCACCCCATCACCCTCAGAAAAAATGTTGGTATTGATGATTTTACACTCTCGTTATAAATAATTCTGGGTTACAAAGGTTGTAAACTAGAATTTGTGTTTAAAGTTAACAGACTTCTCAAGTTGTACACTCTTAAGGGTTTGAGGATGAGGACGCTAGGAGTACGCTCATAGCTTTTGGCATTAGAAACAATCGGTTTATGTACTATTTCATCAACTGAAATCAAAACTCGTGTTGTTTTATGTATCTCATTCAAAGCAGATGTAGAATATCTATTTGAGGAACCAAAAAATTTGTGCGAATGAGTAATTTAATAAGACAAACTCAAAAAAAAAAATTAGTAGAAAGCTATATTGGAGTACTATATGAATATTGGTGAATCCCTTTTAGAATTATGGAATAATGTTGTTGTGCTAATTATATTTTGTCTAACAAGGAAAATTTGGTGTTTTCTTTTTCCCATTAAAGCTCATCACATGCAAATAGTACATAACCAATAAACGATGGGAAAGTAGGAACCTCTCACAATGGACTGATCACCCATCACACATTACAAGTTTCACATAAATTTATGTGTCATTTTCTTAAAGAGTACAATCTGGGTCGTTCCAAAAATGGGTATAAATCACCTTACAAACTTGGAACATTATCAAGGGTATATTTTAACCTTTAATTATGCGTAGGAGAACACAAATATATAACGCAAATTCTCTTTTAAAACGAGTCGATCTGTCTTAAGTTTAAAACGGGTCAAATCTCTTTCATAATGAGCAAGTTGGGGGATTTATTGACCTCACTTGCCTCTTCACTTGCTCATTGTTAGAGAGCGTGACCCGTCTTAGATGAGACTCGCTGAATGTATAATTATATTCGTATTACTCGATTTAATTACTCTTGGATTGCGTACATATGTGATGACTCTCATGAGTGTTCAAAAGCTTGGGAAATTGAGAAGAAATTAATCACAAGAGCAGGCTGCTTGACTGCTTCAGATCTCGTTACTCACATTTCACAAGAACACAGTGTTATGTGTCGGAGATCTGCAACCTGTCTCCTATGCTATTTACCATGAATACCTTCACATGAATCCATCACCTTACCTCCACTCGTGTTTCTTTTTGCATAATTATTTTTTTCACAAATTTTCATTTGTGACTTACACTTTTCGTCACAAACTTGTGACGGAGCAAATGCGACCATTTTTATGTAAAATGTAACCATTATATGACTGGTAACATTTTATGGATGATTACTTTTTATCATAAAATGGTCACATTTAGTCCGTCACAAGCTTGTGACCGTCACAAAAAAGACCAACTGTATTTTTTTAGTGACAGATTAAATACCACTGGTAAGAATCGAGCAACATAAGTTAAGTTATTATTTGTTACTCTCTAAGAATTTTGATTTCTTGAGACTAGCCCCGGCAAAATTGACCGACCCGATATGGCTAACCTGTGACCTGAAAATGACCCGAATATATGACCTGAAAATGACCCGGATATATGACCTGAAAATGACCCAAATATATGACTTGAAATTGCCCGATAAATCCGAAGTTAATTAACCAACCCGAAATGACTCGATTGAAGTGACCTGAAATGAACCAAAATGACTTACAACTCATCTCACTGAAGACGGACACTCCGTCACAAACTAAAGACGGATACTACCCCTCTCACAATATGCAAGTGGGAGGGTAAGTGAGGAGCTCCATTTGCTCTCCACTTGCATATTGTGAGAGAGCTCTATCCGTCTTCAGCTTGTTATGGATAGTGCACGTCTTCAATGAGAACCTGTGAATGACTTAATTCCGGCAAAATCATGATCTGAAATGACCAAACAGCCCGACCCAAAATAAGCCAATCTGAAATGACTCGACCCAAAAATGACATGGTAAATTGTTAACTTGAAATGATCCGGCCCAAAGGAACCCGAAGTAAACCCGATCTAAATGACCCATTTAGTCATTTACGAAGTCTACTTGAGATCTCAGTAACTCAAAAGAGAGAATGCCAGTGTTAGCGGGGGCTAATAAATAATGATATAATGATATAACATTAACTTGAAATTGTTAACTAAAATCTCAAAATTTCATCCTCTAGCGGGGACGAGCGCACTTGCTAAACCAGAACAAGTTAGCCCTAACTTGGGATCAGCCCACATGAGGGAGGTCGGTGGAGCGCGCTCCTGCTCCCGTGGTTGATTAGGGGGGTTCAGCAGGGCAAAAACGAACTTGATTTCAACAGCTCCTTCCATAAGTCATCTATGTAACACCAAAACGGACACAGATACAGACACAGACATGTGATACATCATCTAGTGAAATTTAGGACACAGAACACGTGATTTAAATTTAATAAAATATATATTTTATAGTTATAAATAACGTGCAATTTTATTTTTGTCTTAGTAATTGATATTGAATGTAAATAATTGAAAATAAAATTTGACTTTGACTATAATTTATTCTCATTCTTCATCATCTCTTATACTCCCTCCGTCCCGGTCATTTGTTTACCATTTCCATATTTGGTTGTCTCATTCATTTGTTTACCTTTCTATATTGGGAAGGCTTTTGATGAGTAATTTCATCACCCAATGGGACTATTGTCCACTTGTCAACTTATGACACTACCCACAAATGGTTCCCTCCCCTTTCCTTGGTTTTGTGCCAAAAGCAAAGGTAAACAAATGACCGGGACGGAGGGAGTAATCAATTTTTTTTATCATTCGACCTCATGTACCTTGTTTATATGTGTCCGTATATACATGTGTCAAACACGGTGTCCGATACAGGACGGGTGATTAGGAGGAGAGTCCGTACTACCGAATAAGTCATACGGAGTATCTATGGAGTATCAGAGTATGTAAATAAAAAACATCTCCTGGGGCTGAGTACTGTACACTTCACGGCCTCTATCTATCATGTGTGCGACTTTTTTTTGTTTAATAATCGAACATTTCAAAGTACTTCATGTTATAAGAAAATTAATATTGTTATCCGTTAATAAAGTACTCCCGCCCCATTTAATTATTGTCCTTTTATATTGATATAAAGACCAGAGAAAGAATGAGGGACTATTTGTGGTTGACAAGTCTCATTGGGTGATCATATTACTCATAAAAACCTTCTAAATATAGAAAGAACAACAATTGACAAAGACACCTTAAAAAGAAATAAAATAACAATTGACCGGGACGAAGGGAATATTAGTGTATAAGCGATCTTAAATTTAATACTATGTATGAACCATTTCCTCATCAATTGATACCAACAAAGGGAGGAAAACAATCAACCCTATTATTACTCGTAATATTATGATTTTTCTAAAAGGGCACATTTAATAAGCTAATAAGGTAAAGATTGTTGAAAATATATCATCAAAAGTTGATGTACACTCATTTTTACCGTAATAAGTGAAATACTCTTAACAATATTTTCCTAATTAGCTTTTTAACGGTTAAAAAGACCGTTATTAATCCTTATTATTATTATAATTAAAAATAATTGGACAAAAATCCACATAACACATACTCACATACACGTCACAAACCCACATAATTGTATGCTTCATGCTTGTTATAACTAACCAATCAAAACAATATCCAACAAAATATATTTATCTTAACAAAAAAAATCACAAAACCCCACCTAAAATGTGTAATTCTCATGTCGCAAGGTTAAGACGGATAAAGATCCTCACAAAGAGTAAGTGGGAGCAATCTATTTTGTCTCACTTGCTCGTTTAGAGGAGGACTTGACCCATTTTAAGCTCGCGACGGTTCTGATACAAACTAATTATAATTATAATTATAATTAATGTGCTGATACAGGATGAGAATAATTAGATGAAGAAGAAGAGTAATTATTAAGTGACCTTTGATTAGGCAAAGCAAGCATAGCAGTATGATCAAGAAAATCCTTAAGCTCAACAACTGAATGTAACACATTACGCAAATCCTCACCACATTGAAACCCTCTTTCTTCTTTCCTACGTACACCAAACACGTAAAACGTTACGCACCCTTTTCGAAATTTAAACCTCGCAATTTCGTAATTGGTTAGCCCTTTAATCAGCCTCTTGTTGACTTCTCCTAGCGGAATCTCCGGCGGCCAAGTCAGATCCATTTTTGATTTATTTGAGACGCTGTCAAACACAAAGATTATCACCTTCGATTTTTTGGTCCCTAGGCCAAGTGTTAAAGTGTGCCATGCATGATGGGCTAAAATAGTAAAATTTGTTGGAATAAATGATATTGTTGAGGGAAATGGTGGGCCCGATTTTGAAATGTTGTGGTTTTGGTCGTGATTAAGGAGGAGTGATAATTCACATGGTGATGCACGTCTTACCGTAAAGGATTTTACGATAAATTGTCCTCCAAATTTAAGACCTTTTACGTCCGAACTTGGTTTAAACGATATATTTGTCGTCGTCGTAGTTGTTGTTTGGTGTTGTTGGTCGTTGTTGGGATGTTTTTGCTTTTGTTTCTTATTATTGCTACTTTTCTTCTCTTTTCCCGATCTAAATCTATCTTCCATATTTCCTGAACCGGTAATTTGTCGATTGACAAGAGGTTACGATCAGTGGAGGATCTTAGAAATGTCGGCCGAGGACTAATTCCGAACCAAACAATCCTAAGAACAAAAGATGAAGGATTTTAAGTTGAAATTATATGGAAAATGAGGGAAATGGAGGATTATTGGTAGTGAGATTTGTGGAGTGGGGTGTATGTGAGTGGTAATAACTAATAAGAGGAGGGTTTGTGTTTTTTGGGTGGGGTGTTAATTAGATTGACAAAGTGCCTGAGCCTTTGTCTATAGTACACAAGATGTATTGAATGCAATTTTAGTTTTATATTACTCGTATTAACTTGTGAAATCAAGGACATGAGTTCCATCATCATCCCACCAACTAATATTGTTAGATTTAATGCAATAAATCAAGAATAAGATCCTTTCACGTATGAGTATGAAAATACGCAAGTTCTCATTCTCATTTGTGACGGACCGACTTGTCACAAGCTTGCGACGGGTCAAATCCCCCCTATAAAGAGCAAGTGAGGTGCAAATGGAGTCCCCCATTGCCTTGTCACTTGCTCTTTGTGAGGGGATTTGACCCGTCGCAAGCTTGTGACGGATCGCCCTGTCACAAGCAAGACTTATTGATGAAAATATATGTGACAATAATTTAAGGACAATTAATAAATGATTGTGTAGACGACATTGTAATAAATGTTTCGATAGTGAAATTTATGGAGAGCTGAGTATAAAGAGATTAATTCGTTTCCATATTGTTAATCAACATGCTACTTGTGTATTTTCATCTCATTTACTCCCTCCTAGTCGCTCATTTCTTCCCTCTTTCCTTATTGAGTAAGTCGGGTTTTCTTCCCTCTTTCCCTTTTTGTATGTGGGGTAGTGTGTTTTGTGTGGTTCAAATTCATTTCCTTAATTTTTATGCAAAAGGAAAAGGGGAAGAAATGAGTGACTAGGAGGGAGTATTTGTTTTTGTTTAGTTTTGTTATCATTTATGTATAGAAGTACTCGAGAAATGGCTAGAAAAGAAAAGGTGGAAGAAATTAAGGAAAATGAGTAAGTAAAAATACAACATTTTCCACTACTTTAATAATTCTTGTGAAATAGTTTAAAATGAGTTAAACTAGGGAACGGATGGAGCATCAATCATCATAGTTTAACTAAGGGTAAAAAATGAAATACGAAAAGAATAATATAAAACAGTTTGTCCTTTTTAAGTTGAGTATATTTGTTTTAAGATTAAAACAGGCGAAATAGTACATCACTTTGATGATAAGACAATTTTTTTGCTAGTCCTTAGACACTTTGCTTTTGTCTCATCTATATTATAGATAACTCCATCTATAAGTTTAAAAACATTATAATTGTCTTAAACTAAATATGAAGTGAGACTGATACAAACAATGATATTATATAAATGTTTCGTAAATATATATAACGGTCTATTCTCGTCTGAAATCATAAGACGAAATTTTGTAATCATTTTAAAGCCAAATGTGACTACTTTTGGAAAACAAGTTACCATAATCTGTAATAATGGTTGTACAATTGTGGTTACATTTTAGCATAAAGTTGTTATAAACACCCGTCTAAAGTTTGAGATGAAATGTGACCGTCTGAAACAAGAGTTTGACAATATACATGAATTATATTTCATCATAAAAGTAAGCATTATAATTTTTTTCGGAAAATTCACGTGGTACCCTTGAGGTTTGACAATTTGCACGATATGTCCAATTTTTTTATCCGAAAAAGTTTAAGAGGGCATAACTCGTGTTTACGAACTCAGAAAGTGATGATTTTTTTTTTCAAATCGATCATCTTTCCGAGAACTACTATTTGAAAAAAAAATTGTCGTATTCGGATATCGTGGCTAGGAGTTTTTGTATTTCAAAGTTTCTTTTATCGAAAAAACTTTGAATGACCATATCTCTTGGTCACGAGTTCCAAATTCGATAAATTGTTTTTTCAATTCGTAGTTCTCGAAAAGATGTTCGATTTGAAAAAAAAAATGTCACATTCTGAGCTCGTAAACACGAGTTATGGCCTCTTAAACATTTTCGGATGTAAAAATTGGGCATATCGTGCAAAACGTCAAACCTCAAGGGTACCGCGTGAATTTTCCGGGTTATTTTTTTTGAGGGAAAGCATTAGTATAGTTGAGTGTCCAGTTCACGGTAACGCTTTATGGTCCACAACCATGATTCCATAATGAAGGGGCCTATTGCTCTTGCTATTGCTACTGAAGCGTAGTCAAAAGAGGGTAATGCAATGCAATGCATTCACCTTTGCATAAAGTCAAGCCACTTTAATTCAGTGTTTCTGGTTATGTTTGTCGGTCTTTTTGTTTATTTATTGAATAATTTATAAGCATGATCAAGTTGTTTGTTGTTATTGAGTTCTTAGCTTTATTATAAAGAAGTTGAGAGTAATAAAATTATATTCACATTCTTATGTACTATATGTCTAATTGTCTATGTCTTTATCATAACGCTAATTCAATTCTAAACATGCCTTTTACTGTATAAATCTTGTCTAATTGTCTTACACCTTTTTTTATTAAGTTTTTTTTTTCATTTGAGTTGGAATGTTGGATCTTATTGTGGCTCATTGTGACTCGTACTCGTAACTGCATGCGAGATGATTAGGTTAGGTTTATCCGTTCTGAAAATACATCGTTCTATTTCCTCAACAAGGCTCAATTAAATGAAATACAATGATATAGACGAAGGATTTTCATGGAAGCATCAAAGTATATAAAGATCTTGAAATATAAAGAGTGTGATGTAATCACTACTTATTAAAACAACAACCACAGAGCTGATGTGTCAGCCTGTGGTTGAAAGTCAATAAGTCAAAAAGTAGATTTTTGTTTCCTGATTTTAAGGGTCACTACTTTTTTTGAGGATTAATTACAATACCTCTTCATTATTCATTTCACAACTTAACAATTGGTCAAATAAAAAATACATTAGCAAGTATACAATTTCCAATATATGATGACATAAAAATAATAAAAATATAATACAATTTCAAATTTACATCAATAATGAAACAACAATGATCCTAATTATATTTAACGCCTGATGTACATCGGCATTATCGTTTGCATTCTCAGACTTTATTTCCAATATATACTAGAAATTTATTAAATATTAAATATTATGTGCAATAACAATATATATTTTTTTTAAAATAATATACAAATTGAGTATAAAAACTGAGAATAATAAGACCCCATAAGCATGAAACTGCTATAAATATAAATATTAGTCCATATAAGTTCTAATTATACGCAGGGGCGTCTCAAATAATTTGGAGGCTCTGTGCAATGATGAAAATGGAGGCCCTCAAGAGACGCTTTATATATATATATATATTTCAAAGGAAAATAGCATTGACATATAAAAAATAATAATAATGGTTGTGCCAAGGCTTGAACACGGGGAGCTTTGGCAAGTATTACATGCTCCAACCACTGTGTTACCACACCTTCACTGTTAGATAATTAGGTTATTATGTATATGAATAGAGTTTAGATATTATAAGAACATGTTGAAGGCCAACGAAATTGGAGGCCCGGTTCGCCCGCTCAGCCCGCACATGGTCCTAGCCGCCCCTAATTATACGGTACCACTTTTAAAAACCATAAGCTAAGAAAAAAAATTAAAAATGACTAAATAATAATATGGTTAACCAGGTGGTAGTAATAATGAATTATACATCCTCTCATATCCGACTATCGAGCCAATCATCAACGAGTATTTACTTGGAGTAAAAAATACGGCAAAAATATTAAACTAGGGAAAATCATTAGAATTTTACAAAAATTATCGAACTACGTAATATGCATATACAAAAATATAAATGGGAAATATCGTCCATTGATTTATGTAGATTTACTTTGTACATGATTTTTTTAGAAAGATTTAAGCGGCTAAAATAAAAATAAAGAATCAAATGGAATGATTCAAAATGAAACACGTGAGGAACTCAATGGAACGGAAGAAGTATTAGGTGATAATGTATATTGAGCCATATTTACATTATTGTATATTTGTATATAAACCTAAATTATATATCTTCATAAGCTCATAAATAGTCGAGGACAACAAAAATATACAAACGGTTTTGATATATGTTTACATTACAATACAAGGTTTTAATTATACAGATTGCAATATATCCGGTACGGTTTTCATAAATTATATCAGATACTTGGCTTTTACACATGTGAAAATTCTGACTTTGAATATGCACGGGTCAAAATTTCCATTTTAATTCGTGCATGAGTTTGACTAAATGAAACATGGGTTTTACCATTTGTGCTCTGTATAAGTATACAAGACGTATCATTTATGTTAATTAGGACTAATGAAATTTATAAAAATCAATTATTATGCTTACAAACTAAAATTGTTAAACAAAAAGTGTGGATATTTTACTGATTCACTTTAAAAACTTATTTCTAAAGATTATTAAATTTAAAAAAAGATAATTAATATACAAATTGTCATAGATTTTTATAATTTCTTATTTTAACAAAATCTTATATAACATACCCGTGCAATTTGCACGGGTTTAAAACTAGTCCTTATTTATTAAAGTAACAACCAATCTGCTTATTTGGCAAGCTATCCTTAAAAGTAGGAAGTTAGGGGACCACTTTTGCTATGATAATTAATTATTTGCTTTATGGAAATTAACTGCTTTGCAATATCAATATAACAACACCAATTATAGAGCATGATTTACATTTTATAATTAAAAGTATTGCTCTATAATAGAAATATTTTCCTAAAGTTACTTAATTTACTTATTTCGTATTCCAGCAAAATGTTTTACACAAATAAAAATTAAACTGACTATAAAATTATGAAGAGTAACCATTAACAATATAAAATAGGATTTAAAAAACGAAGAAAATTATCCTAAAAAATAGTTTATAAAACGAGTTTATACTAATCTAAGGACTTGATCTACAAACTTATATTATAATCAACAATTTCCAATATTTTATTAGAAAAACTGAACACATTCTAAAAAAAATTTGAGTTTTTGAGATTTTATTTTTCTTTAACTTATATTGGGCACATACAAAACATGATTATGAGGGTTTCAAATTATACAGAGTAATTACTATTAATAATTAGCCGCAAATAAAAACTGTAACAAACTAACAACACATTTAAGCCCATGTTGTAGATCTGAAAAGTAATATATTTGATATAATTCATCGGTACGTTATGCAAACTCTTTAACGTAATTCTTGTTTTGTTTCTTTAGTTTTCCATTGCATTATATGTTGAATAATACAAGTATGGCATTCTTTGTTAGTGTTCCGTTACGAGCCTATGACATTTTTTTTATTCTTGAACACTGTTTTGAAGTCGATTTATAGTTTTTATGTCGAATTCATGAATATTGATATGATTTTAGGACGATTTAGGGTAGGCATCTCTAAATTGGACGTTGATATGGGGAACCAACGTCCAAAATAGACGTTGATCACCAAAGGTAACGTTCCACCTAGACGTTGACACCCCATATCAACGTCTGATCGGACCTGTCGCAAGCCCGATGCAAATATAAATTACTCAGACTAGGCTAATAACAAATTAATGTAATTAGGGAAGTAGGGGTCGATCCTCAGGAAGATGGTATTTCCTATGGATTGTGAATCGCCTCACAATTGAGTTCTATCTAACAATTTTCTGGGTTTTGAGGTTTTGAATTCTAAACTAATAAAGAACATAAATAAAAACAAAATAAAAGCAAACTAGAATGAAAACAATAAAGCAAATGATGAATTAACAATAATGAGAAGCATCTAGGGGAGTAGGTTCACACATGTAGATTGACATATTGATGAAATTGGATTTAGGATAAGCAAATAATTCATTGTGAGTTCGTAAGAATGGTGTGTTCATTACAATCATAGATCAGATGGTCTAGCAGGCATTTAGGCGATTTGCTAGGTCTTAATCTACCATGTCCTGCTTTGTCTATTCAATTCTCGTATGTCTACCTTGGAAAAGAATTACATACTAAAAAATGATTTTGATCAGGAATCGTCAACTATCGTTAAAGTCCAAACATACATAGACACAATGTTTTAAAAGCACAATTTCTTTTATCCAATTATCATCTTTTAATCAATCCAACATGGCTACCCTACACCCTAGAAAGGTGACTACTCACTCATGATTATGTTTATATCCAAGATGATGGTGATAATGAAAACTAGGATAGACATGTTTAGTTGGTTTTTGATAATAATTTAAGACTCTCTATGTGGCGATAATAACGACGCTATTTGACAATCTAAGAAATGGAATTACGATTATAACAACATGAAAATGAATCTAAGACAATATGTAAAGAGGATAACAATCAAATAGAAAACAGAAAAGACATTAAACAAAGGATAGAATAGAAGTACCTAGGTGACGATCAACAACGAAAGCGATAACAATAACAGAAATCCCTTGCATAGAATAATCGTACCTTGAATTACAACTCTTGTACCCAACGAAGTAGATCACAAAGATTGAAATTCCTATTGATCTAAGCTAATGTTTTGATATGAAATGGACAGAAATAAACTAAGAACAAAAGACAAAAGAAGAAAATAATCGAAACTAGAAAGACTAAACTAAAGAGAAAATGTAAGAAGAAAGGAGATGTTGTGTAAGAGATTGTTGTGAGTTGTGTGCTTTGAGAAGAGGGGCTGGAGCATCTATATACAACATTAGGGTTTCGTGGAGAAGAGGTCGAGCATTGAACACATAAGACAAAAATAGGAAGTTGAAGCATTTTTCTCGAAGCAGCACACTTACCCGATCGGATACACCCTTACCCGATCGGGTAAGTGGTCATCTGGAAGCAATTGACTAACGTTTCATCTTCCTTTGCTTTGACTTGACTTCCATCATCCCCCTTGACCTCTTCAATCGGGTTTGTTGATAGGGTTTGATGTAAAGCGATGAGTTCTCTCGCCTAATTGATTGATCCTCCGACAACTACGAAACTGTCTTTGCTTCTTCTCTCTTTTGAGTTAGTGAACCTTCTTGAAATGCCTTTGACATGGTCAAGCTTGCTTCTTCAAATCGTCGGGTTCTAGGCAAATGCTCGGGAATATAGAAAAAGGGCGTAGAAACGTCACTTTCCCTACAAAACAGGTTAGAACATAAGAATTCGCCTAGAAGACGATATTAGCACATAAAGTGGCTTAACAAAGCAAAAATGACATACAAAACCGAGCTAAAGTGGGGGTTAAAATCATACAAATATTCACTTATCAAACTCTCCCAAGCTAAACCTTTGCTTGTCCTCAACTAAACATAACAAACAATACCAGGACAAGGTTGCAAGCATTGGCTACTACATCATCAAGAAACAAATCTCAACGTAAAACTTTGAAAACATAATGAATCATAACCCAAAAACAACGTGGGCAAGAATGATACATAAACATGGCTGAGATTTAAATAACGGCGTAGCACAAAGAATTTCACTATAGAATTTCGGCTCTTGCATGATCTTTTGACAAATGGACTCTCACGGTACACTTGAACACTCATGTATGTAAAAGGTGATTTCTTTATGTGTAAATGTTTTTGAGACACTCACCTATCTACGACTTATGAAAATGTGTCCGCAGTCTAATATGGTAAACAATTCAAAACACAAGTCAAAGATCACAATGCACATGAAAAGAAGCCGAAAAATAAATGAAGAAGGCTTTGGGAAATGGGTGAAAGGTGGACAAACAGTTATGGTCATGTGAAGGTTAGAATGAGCTAGCAACTGACCAATGATAAATGAATAC
The DNA here is from genome assembly GCA_022085475.1 of Heliosperma pusillum. Classification (NCBI taxonomy): domain Eukaryota; kingdom Viridiplantae; phylum Streptophyta; class Magnoliopsida; order Caryophyllales; family Caryophyllaceae; genus Heliosperma; species Heliosperma pusillum. Next base: position 200,872 of record JAIUZE010073250.1, read on the forward strand.
TTAATCCCAACTTTCGGTTAATTTCCAAAAGACGAATAACGAAGCCAGAAGTAACGAATTGGCTTATTACACACGAAACACAAGGGTAAACTCCTTCTATTGATTTGACATTTTGAGGAGATACTCACAACTTCTTTTCTTATTTCTTTTTCTTTTTCAATTTTTCTTCTCTCTTTTTTCTTTTGAACATCACTTCTTGAATATTTTTCGTTCTTCCAAATTCACTTTGTCATTAAGGAACAAAATCTTCTCAAAAGAGCACCCATACACCATAATCTAGCTACTAGCTCAAAAGGTAGGCAGTTTTTATTTGTAGCTATTATTTTTGTGAAGCATTTGTATGAAGGGGCTTATTTTGAGGGGCAGTTAAAAGTGAAAAAGGCTTCAAATCATAGTGAATCATGAATGCAATGCTTATAAAAATGAAATGAGAACCATACTTATGCGTTTTGACATGACACACATCACAAGGAGAACTACACACACCTAAATGAGACTGGGTATAGATGTACCAGTCTAAGGAGGTTCTTCCTTACAATATATGTAACTTGCCAAGTGTCAAGATCAAGCGTACTCATCTATAGATTCATTCCCTGCCTACCGTGTACAAGACTTCCCCATGTATGCACAATTCAATGAATATTGAATCATTATGGTTTGAAAGTTCTAAGTGTGGGAAAATGTAACATGATAGCATAGTAAACAAGCAAGCAAAGCATGAAAAGCATTCAATTGTGTTCAAAATTTTAAGATTTCTCTCTAAAATCTTCTCTTTCTTATTCAAAATTTGAAAAATATAACTAAAATGCAAAAAAGGGAAAAATGCAAAATGGGAAAATGCAATCCCTCCCCCAAGCTAAACATCACATTGTCCTCAATGTGAGCACAAAGACTAAATATGCAACGAGATGCTTAATGGGAAGAAAGGAAAAATGAAAGAAGAATGAAGCTTACTAGCCAGCGCAGACTCCCCCAAGCTAGTCTTTTGAACTTGACAAGGAAGGTCTTCAGAGATTCTTCAAAAACTCTTTCATCTGCAAAGGAAATCAACCAAAACAGTGTAAAAGGGAAAAAAACAAAAACAAAAATGCAAAAAAAAAAAGAAAAAAAGAAGAAGGAAAACACGGGTTGCCTCCCGAGAAGCGCTTGTTTAACGTCTTGCTCGACGAATGTTTTGAAGAAATCATTGGGTTGTGGATAGACGCTCCATATAGACAATATCTAGGCATCCGATGATAGAATTGCTATAGTAGAGTTTCAGTCTGTGTCCATTGACTTTGAATTTCTCACCATTGCTAGACATTAGTTCCACATAGCCGTACTTGCTAACATATGTGACAGTGAATGTGACAGGCTAAATCGCACACCTAATCAAAGATAACCAAGAGGCCTAAACTAATGCAGTAAAGGAAGTCGGGATCGTATCCACAGGGAGACTAAAGAAATTCTATTTTCCAATTAATAGTTTGTCTAAGTAACAAATGGGGGTTTTGATTGTTTGTTATCTAAACTACAAGTAGTGAAGGAAAGAGAAATAAAGGGAAGAGAAATAAAGGAAGAAAGATGATTAAAATATAATAAGAGAAATAGCTAGGAGATCGGGTTACCACGGTCAACGATGGTCAATGATAGAATTAGAAGATTAACATAAACATGGTTTGAAGGGTAATGGATAGTTCCTTCCGGTCTACTATTCACCCTAGAATTACTAAAGTAACTTTCGCTCTAATTAGTAAATTCTATTGTTCGCTGCAAGTTCTACCCTTTCCATATCTTACGATCTAGGTCGAGGTTTAACAAACTAATAGATTGGTCACATGCATTTAACCAATTTACTAACAATTGATGCAACGATTAACAAAACAAACCAATAATTATGATTTAACTAATAATCTAACAATATATCATCGCATAACCGCAGTTCCCCTAAATGCTAGCATAGAAGAACTAGCTACTCATGTTGGATCTAATGAAATTAACTATAAAAATAAGAATTGAATTAAACATGACAGAATAAGATGGAAGAACAATTAACAATCTAATAAATTAAATAATAAAGAGAAAGAACAAGGAAAGAGGAATTAAGAAGAAGGAATTGAAACTAAAGGAGAAAGATTCAATACCAAAAGAAAAGGAAGAAAGATCGATTCCAATTGATTAGATCTAAAGTTGCTAAAAGGAACGTAGGATGTTTAACAGTGTAAAAGAGATGCCCTAATTATTCTGTCTTATAAGGCTTAAATACTAAATCCATAAGCTAGAGTAATTAAGTAACTAATGGGCCAGAGCCACGAAATAATCGTCTGATTACTAGAATTAGTCGATCGACCAAATGGTCTAGTCGATCGACTAAAAGTCTGACGAATTTCCTGCAATGCGCACTGAACTTCAAGAGGCCGCCATTTCTTCGTTACTCGGTCAAATCATGCATTTTTTGTGGCGTTGGAAAGCTAAGAGGATAAGCTTTTATCTCCAATTTGAATCACTGGATTATCAACTGTAGATCTTGAGATATGGCTCTTCAAAGTTGAGACTAGTGACATAAGGCTTTTGAAATTCCTTCAAACTTACTTTGTTGATAAGATTTGGCTTGCATTTGCTTCTTTTTGGATAATAACCTATAAAACAACAACACAACCCAAAGTAGCAAATAGAGGAATAATAATAGCTAAAAGCTACGTAATAAGCATAGAAATGCGTGTCAAATAAGAGAATAAACGCATATGAAAGACACGCATCAGAATGGTCCAGACCATCGTGATCGAAGTTTTCCCGGAAAAATTTTCAAACGGGAGTTGAAAAGAAGTACTTGGTCACCGACATTAAATTCTTTTCTAATTATCCTCTTGTCGTGCCAACGCTTCGTTTTCTCCTTGTAAATTCTAGAATTCTCATAAGCTTGCAAACGAAATTCTTCTAGCTCATTGAATTGCAAAAGTCCTCTATCAGCGCTAAGCTTAGTGTCTAAGTTGAGTTCTTTGATAGCCCAGTAAGCTTTGTACTCTAACTCGACAGGAAGATGACATGCCTTTCCATAAACCAATCGATAGGGAGATGTTCCAATCGGGGTTTTGAAAGATGTACGATAAGCCCATAAGGTGTCATCGAGCTTATTACTCCAATCAGTTCTAGATCTTGAGACTACTTTCTGAAGAATTGATTTCAACTCTCTGTTTGAAACTTCTACTTGACCGCTGGTCTGAGGGTGGTAGGCTAATCCTCGTCTGTGATACACACCATACTTGGAAAGCAGAGTGTCTAACTGCTTTTCTCCAAAATGAGTTCCTCGATCACTTATCACGGCTCTGGGTACACCAAAACGCGGAAAGATGATCTTCTTAAATAGTCGTATCACAGCTCTAGCATCATTGGTGAGAGTGGCAATTGCTTCTACCCACTTAGAAACATAGTCAACATCGACTAAGATGTAACGATTTCCGTTAGAAGAAGGGAATGGTCCTTGATAGTCAATACCCCAGACATCGAATATTTCGACTTCTAATATGCTGTTTTGAGGCATTTCATGTCTCTTGGATATTTGACCCATTCGTTGACAAGCGTCACAAGCCATAACAAAGTCTTTGGAATCTTTAAACATCGAGGGCCAGAAAAACCCGGATTGTAAGACTTTGGCTACGGTCTTGGACGGACCATGATGACCACCATAAGCAGATGAGTGGCATCCTTCTAAGACTCCTTTAACTTCCCACTAAGGGATACATCGTCTGTAAAGACCATCTGAACACTGCTTGAAAAGATAAGGGTCATCCTAAACAAAGAATTTTGCATCAAGCAAAAATCTCTTTCGTTGGTTATAAGAAAGGTCAGAAGGTAGCTGGCGACTGACAAGAAAATTGGCAATATCAGCATACCAAGGAGAAGAGTCTGCAATTGCCATTAATGGATCATCAGCGAACGAATCATTAATTGGCGTTGATATTCCTATTTCAGTTACTCTTATCCTTAAGAGATGGTCAGCAACTACATTTTTTGCTCCTTTCTTATCTCGGATCTCTAGATCAAACTCTTGAAAGAGTAAGATCCATCGGATAAGTCAAGGTTTTGCCTCTTTCTTTGAAAGCAGATACTTCAAAGCAGCATGGTCAGTGTAAACAATGACTTTCGATCCTATAAGGTATGAACGTAATTTGTCTAAGGCGTAGACAATGGCAAGAAGTTCTTTTTCAGTGGTGGCATAGTTGATTTGGGCAGGATCTAAGGTTTTACTAGCATAGTAAATTGCATGAAGGAACTTTTCCTTTCTTTGCTTCAAAACAACTCCAAAGGCATAATCACTCGCATCGCACATTAATTCAAAAGGAAGATTCCAATCAGGTGACTGAATTATAGGTGCGGTGATTAAAGCACGTTTGATCTTATTGAATGCCTCAAGGCATTCCTTTGTGAAATTAAAAGGTGCATCCTTGAAAAGGAGCTCAGTCAGGGGTTTGGCTATTTTTGAAAAGTCCTTGATAAACCGTCGGTAAAAACCGGCGTGGCCAAGGAAACTCATGATTCCTTTTATATTAGCAGGTGGTGGCAGTTGTTCAATAACTTGGATCTTAGCTCGATCCACTTCAATACCTCTCTCAGAAATGATGTGTCCTAAAACTACACCTTCGTTTACCATGAAATGACACTTTTCCCAATTGAGAACAAAGTCGACTTCTTCACAGCGTTTTAGTACTTTGGATAGATTTGTCAAACAATTATCAAAGGAAATGCCATAGACGCTAAAGTCGTCCATGAATACTTCCATGATAGATTCAACAAAATCTGAAAAGATACTAGTCATGCAACGCTGGAAAGTGGCAGGTGCATTACACAAGCCAAATGGCATTCGGCGATAAGCGAAAGTACCATAGGGACAGGTGAAAGTGGGTTTCTCTTGGTCCTCAGGGTGGATAGGAATTTGGAAAAATCCCGAGTAACCATCTAGGTAGCAGAAATAATTGTGGCAAGCTAACCTCTCTAGCATTTGATCAATGAAGGGCAGAGGATAATGATCTTTTCGAGTTGATTGATTCAACTTCCTGTAGTCAATGCACATACGCCATCCCGTCACAATCCTTGTGGGGATGAGCTCATTCTTTTCGTTTTTGACTACTGTTGTTCCTCCTTTCTTGGGAACAACTTGGACAGAGCTAACCCATTTCGAGTCAGAAATTGCATAGATTATGCCAGCATCTAGCAATTTCAGAACTTCAGTTTTAACTACTTCTTGCATGTTGGGATTAAGACGGCGTTGACCTTGAACACAAGGTTTTTGACCTTCTTCTAAGTTAATTCTATGCATTCAAAAGTCAGGGCTTATGCTTGTCAGATCTTCAAGTTTATAACCTATTGCCTTCTTATGTTTTTTCAAGACAGTCAATAGTGAGTTTAACTGATTTTCATTTAGGAGAGCGCTCACTATGACTAGGCAATATTCAGATTCATCTAAAAAGGCATATTTTAGATTTGAGGGAAGAGGTTTAAGTTCAGGTTTATGTACTTCTGCCTTGGCAGGAGTATCAATTCGGCTTATGAACTCTTGGACTTCTTCAGACGGTATCTCTTTTCCAGTCAAGTCCTTTTCCAGCTCACTGATCTCAAAATTGTCGTTTTCAGAGATATCCTCTAACAATAATATTGCTTCTAAAGGATCCTCAATTATTGATGAATACAGAGATTCGTCAATAATTGAGTCGACAATGTCAAGGAAACAACAAGGTTCTTCAAGCATAGGACTCTTCATTGCACTATTTAAGTTGTAGGTAACTTTATCATCACCTACTTCTAATGTCAACTTTCCATTCTTGACATCGATTACTGCTCCCGCAGTGTGTAGAAATGGCCTTCCTAAAATGATAGGGATTTGCGAATCTTCAACCATATCTAACACGATGAAATCGACTGGAATGAAAAATCTTCCTACTCTGACAGGCACATCTTCTAAAACGCCCATAGGTTGTTTTAGAGAACGGTATGCCATTTGCAGAGTGATACTAGTGCATTTAAGAATTCCCATATTCAATTTTTCGCAGATGGAATAGGGCATGACGCTTACACTAGCACCTAGATCGCATAAAGCTTTATCAATACTGTAGGTGCCTATAGTGCAAGGTATAGAGAAACTACCAGGATCCTTTAACTTAGGAGGGGACTTATTTTGCAATAAAGCGCTGCATTCAGCTGTGAATGCTATGATTTCAACATCATCTAAAGTCCTCTTTTTAGTTAAGATATCCTTCATGAATTTTGTGTAAGAAGTGATTTGAGTGATTAATTCAGTGAAGGGAACCGTTACTTGGAGGTTTTTGACTACTTACATGAATTTGCTGAACTGGGTTTCCTTATGATTTCTCCTCAAACGTTGGGGAAATGGAACTTGAGTTTTTATGGGTTCCTTTTCAGCCTCATCCTTCTTTTCAGGTTTGTCTTCCGCTTAATTCCTTAGTGGTGGATGGTTGGGTTTCTTTTTTGCTCTCTACTTGTGTAGGCTCAACTATTGGCTCTTTGGGTTGCTGAGGTTCCGTATAAGTGGTACCACTCCTAAGGGTGATAGCATTAGCGGTGTCCCTTGGTTGCTCACCATGATGTGGGAGTTGGCCTTGTTTTCTTTGGGTAATAAAGGTAGCCAATTGGGCCATTTGAGTTTCAAGCATCTTGATGGCAGCATCTTGAGCTTGATCACTCTTTTGAAGTTGAGCAAACATTGAATCTTGTTTTTGAACAACTTAGAGAAGCATAGATTCAATTTTGCTCAAGCTTGAGTCATTAGGTTGGCTTTGAATTTGAGGTGGTTGGTGTTGAGGTTGATTTTGGTAAGGTTGGTTGAAGTTAGGTTGGAATGAAGGTCTCTGGTTTTGAAAACCAGGTGGATTGTAAGGCTTCTGTTGGTGTGGTATGAATGGTTGTTGAATCTGTTGGTAGGGATTTTGAATGTTAGTGCTTTTGTAGGACAAAAAAGGATGGTTTTTTGTGTTTTCATTATAGAAGTTTGAGAAAGCGTTTCCTTGCCTATATCCTTGATAGGCATTGACTTGCTCTATCGAACTTCTACATTCTTGAAAACTATGCCCTCCATGTCTCACATACTACTACGTGGTTAGTGACGTTGACATGTTCCTTGGATTGGGAAGAGCTTCCTACTTGTTGCTGCAGAAGGGCTAATTGGGCTTCTAGGAGTGCTACTTTACTTGAATCGTCCTGCTTGGTTTTGAGTGGCATAGCACGCGAGTTGCTATACTGAGAATCGTGGATTGTCATTGACTCGATAGTTGTACTAGCTATCTCTACATCGATTTGATCGAAACGACCATTGTTAGCGGAGTCGAGGATACGACGCGATTCGCCACAACAACCGTTGTAGAAGGTGATAGCTAGGAACCATGAATCAAGGCCATGATGAGGGCATTCTCTTTGTAATTCTTTATACCTTTCCCATGCCTCATAAAGTCTTTCATCGCCTCTCTGACGGAATCCAGTGATTTGACTCCGTAAGAGTGCGGTTCGTTCTGGTGGGAAGTACTTTTGATAGAAAGCAAGAGCTAGACCATCCCAGTCGGCTATTCCTAAGGCAACTCGGTCAAGACTATTGATCCAGAGTTTTGCCTTTCCTCTTAAAGAGAAGGGAAAGAGCATTTCCCTAATCTGCTCATGGGATACTCTAGTTTGTCTAATCGTGGAGCAATAGTCTCAGAAGTTTTGGATATGAAGGTTGGGATCTTCTGTGGCATTGCCTGTTGGGGCCAGTCTCCTCCACAGTTAGTGCAATAACATAAATAAATCTCTGTAGGTTCACAGGGTATACTTTGTATTGTAATCAGTTGATTAACGTTTATCGATAACGGTTGGCTTGCTAGATAAGTTTGACGTTATCGTCATACAGATGGCGGTGATCAACTGGTCCTAAAAGTCACACCTAAAGGATGTGATTGAGAGATGTGATTATTTGAGAAAATAATCATATTGATGCCTTATTAAATGACTAAAAGGTTAGTCGGTGTTTTTGACTAAAAGGTTAGTCAATGTGATGATGATATGATTATTTAATAATGATTAAATAAAGTTAGCGGAGACGAATTAACTGTAATTCGTAAAATTGAATATAAAATGTTATATTTAATTGTTGTATATAATGTAAGCTAATTAAACATAAACCGTTATAATTAATTGGCAAATTATAAATATACGGATATTTATAATTATTGTTGTATTATAATGTCGGTCCTTGACAAATGACGATTATAATATATTACATTATATTGGAAGCTAAAATGACCGGAAAAAGTGTCCAGATACACTCGGGTTTTTCCGGTCAATGGGTAGTTATTTGAGGAGACTAAATCTCCTCATAAATAACCTAGGTGTGCCGTGAGACTAGAAGGGGCAAAGAAAGTTCTAACCTAATTTTCCACTCTCTCTCAATTGTGCCTCCATCACTCAAAATCACAAAAACCTAAAAGTTAACTGTAACTTTTAATCATCTTTCTAGCAAAAGGAAGGGCATATCCCGATCTATCTTGGGTGAGACGATTAGGAGGATATCTACTTTGATATCTGTTCTTAGGCCGAATTTTGCTAGGACCAAAGGTTAAATTCGCTTTCTCAATATTTTATATCGTTTTCGTATTAATGACTTGCAATTCATATTATATAATTTTGTTATAATCCTAATTTCTAAGGGGATGTAAACAGTTATTTCCCACATTGCCACCAATATGACTTCTTTCTATTAGATTGATGAAGGCAGGTTTGATTTCAAAGTTTTGGGCAGTGATTTGAGGTGTAGCGATACCCCTTGGAAGTGTATCAGCAGTTGGCTTGGAATGGTCGGAAAGTCGAACCATTTTCTTTTGTGAAGATGAAGATGGAGTGTTGGTTGAAGGTTGATTAGTTTTTTGGGAATGGAAATGAGAATGGATCTTCTTCTCCTTCAAGATTAGGTAAGATATCCGAGTATTTCTCACAAATACGATCTAAACTTGAAATATCATAAGCTTTTGAGATTTCGTTGAATAGCTTTAGTTTTCTACGCAGAGTTCTTTCTAGTTCGGGGTCTAAAGGAATATGGGTCCCTAGTCTAGAAGATCTGGGCATAAGATTGAAAAGCTAAGATGAAAAATAAAGAGAGGTCTAAAGGAATTTAGGTTCCTAAAGACTAGATAAAACTAATTGCGATAAAAATCACAAGAAAAAGGAAAATTAAACCGTGCTCCCCAGCAGCGGCGCCATAATTTGATCGGACCTGTCGCAAGCCCGATGCAAAGATAAATTACCCAGACTAGGCTAATAACAAATTAATGTAATTAGGAAAGTAGAGGTCGATCCTCAGGGAGATGGTATTTCCTATGGATTGTGAATCGTCTCACAATTGAGTTCTATCTAACGATTTTCTGGGTTTTGAGGTTTTGAATTCTAAACTAATAAAGAACATAAATAAAAACAAAATAAAAGCAAACTAGAATGAAAACAATAAAGCAAATGATGAATTAACAATAATAAAAAGCATATAGGGGAGTAGGTTCACACATGTAGATTGACATATTGATAAAATTGGATTTAGGATAAGCAAATAATTCATTGTGAGTTCGTAAGAATGGTGTGTTCATTACAATCATAGATCAGATGGTCTAGCAGGCATTTAGGCGATTTACTAGGTCTTAATCTACCATGTCATGCTTTGTCTATTCAATTATCGTATGTCTACCTTGGAAAAGAATTTCATACTAGTCAATGATTTTGATCAGGAATCGTCAACTATCGTTAAAGTCCAAACATGCATAGACACAATGTTTTAAAAGCACAATTTCTTTTATCCAATTATCATCTTTTAATCAATCCAACATGGCTACCCTACACCCTAGAAAGGTGACTACTCACTCATGATTATGTTTATATCTAAGATGATGGTGATAATGAAAACTAGGATAGACATGTTTAGTTGGTTTTGATAATAATTTAAGACTCTCTATGTGGCGATAATAACGACGCTATTTGACAATCTAAGAAATGGAATTACGATTATAACAACATGAAAATGAATCTAAGACAATATGTAAAGAGGATAACAATCAAATAGAAAACAGAAAAGACATTAAACAAAGGATAGAATAGAAGTACCTAGGTGACGATCAACAACGAAAGCGATAACAATAACAGAAATCCCTTGCATAGAATAATCGTACCTTGAATTACAACTCTTGTACCCAACGAAGTAGATCACAAAGATTGAAATTCCTACTGATCTAAGCTAATGTTTTGATATGAAATGGACATAAATAAACTAAGACCAAAAGACAAAAGAAGAAAATAATCTAAACTAGAAAGACTAAACTAAAGAGAAAATGTAAGAAGAAAGGAGATGTTGTGTAAGAGATTGTTGTGTGTGCTTTGAGAAGAGGGGCTGGAGCATCTATATATAGCATTAGGGTTTCGTGGAGAAGAGGTCGAGCATTGAACACATAAGACAAAAATAGGAAGTTGAAGCATTTTTCTCGAAGCAGCACACTTACCCGATCGGATACACCCTTACCCGATCGGGTAAGTGGTCATCTGGAAGCAATTGACTAACGTTTCATCTTCCTTTGCTTTGACTTGACTTCCATCATCCCCCTTGACCTCTTCAATCGGGTTTGTTGATAGGGTTTGATGTAAAGCGATGAGTTCTCTCGCCTAATTGATTGATCCTCCGACAACTACGAAACTGTCTTTGCTTCTTCTCTCTTTTAAGTTAGTGAACCTTCTTGAAATGCCTTTGACATGGTCAAGCTTGCTTCTTCAAATCGTCGGGTTCTAGGCAAATGCTCGGGAATATAGAAAAAGAGCGTAGAAACGTCACTTTCCCTACAAAAGAGGTTAGAACACAAGAATTCGCCTAGAAGACGATATTAGCTCATAAAGTGGCTTAACAAAGCACAAATGACATACAAAACCGAGCTAAAGTGGGGGTTAAAATCATACAAATATTCACTTATCAACGTCCAAGGTGGACGTTACCTTTGGTGATCAACGTCCAAACAGGAAGTTGATTCCCTACATCAACGTCCAATGTGGACGTTATGCTCTATATATAACGTCCTTTGTAGATGTTGACACCCTATATCAACGTCTAGGTTGGACGTTATTTATAGGGTTCAACGTCTACAGTTGGCGTTGAACTAGTGGTGCAACGTTTTTTTTGAAGTTTACTTGTGTATTTTCGTGTTTTCGTGTAATTTCTCGTGTTTTCGCACGGTTTATTTAAGTTTTAATGTAATTTCCGCTTGTAAACAGGGTTCATTTGAGGAATTTGTCGATAACGGGTTCGATTTCAACCCTTTATTTGTGACGGATATAGGTTTTGATACTCGTGACGAAGCGTTCGATTGGGCCCAAAAGATAGCGTTTGATAATGGGTTTGCATTGGTGAAAGAAACTAATGGAGCGAAAAACCGTAGCGAACCCGACTTGTTATCTTCATATTTGCGTTGTTCTAGGTAAGGGAGACCACCGGGAGAGTATGATCCCGATAATCCTAGGAAAAAATTCGGTTCACCTAAATGTGATTGCAAATTTCGTATTCGAGCCGTGCAAAACAAGTTTCGGGGTTTCGACGATAAATCCATAATACTTTGGAACATTGTGACCGCCGATGGTTATGGGAAGCACAACCACAAGTTGGTAAAGTACAAGGATGGACATAGGCATTTTGCGGGTTTAACTGAAGAAGAGAAAGAGTATGTGAAACAAAAAGTCCAGCCCTCGATTCCCCCGAGAGATATTAAAAATGGTCTTCATCAAAGAACCCCGGAAAAACTGCAACCCTCAAGCACCCAAATATATAGTGAGACAACCAAGCTTAGGCGTGAAATGAGAGGGAATCGAAATCCCGCTCAACAAATGTTGTCCTTAGCTGTAGAAGCAAAATATGTGCATTGGCATGAGAAGAATCCCGAGACATGTGAGCTTTCTCATATTTTCATGTCTCATCTGGAAGCCGTGAAGATGTTTCGTACCTATCCACATGTTGTGCTTATTGATTCGACGTACAAGACCAATGTATACAAGATGACACTCGTTGAGCTTGTTGGTGTCACACCATGTGGATCTTCATTCTTAATTGCTTGTGTATTGATTCTTTCTGAGTCGGAAGATGGGTACAAATGGTTATTGAAGAAGTTGGGTATGCTTATCGAGTTCACCGAAGCATCTATTTCAGCATTTGTCACTGATCGGGAGTTGGGTTTGATCGCGGCTCTACGGTCCGTCTATCATCTTACACCTCACTTGTTGTGTCGTTGACACTTGAACCGTGCTGTTGAGAGCAAAGAAAAATCGTGGTCAAAGCATGAGTGGCGCACAAAGCATATCATGTGCAATGAAGAGCATGGTTGGAATGGAGTGATAAATGCTACTACCAAGGAAGAGTTTGAGTTGCGTTGAGCCGCCTTTTGTAAAAATAAGAAGGTAGTGACGACTTATGCGGCGAAAACATGGGGCCCGTACTCAACTGGGTTCGTATTATGCTACACGAACCGGTATTTCCATCTTGGAAACACGGCTACTTCCCGGGTGGAGTCCTCCCATTCTCTTTTGAAGGCTTGGTTGAAAAGTTCTAGCCTTACCCTTGATACTATGTGGTCCCGTATTCATTCTATGCTTGAAGGACAACACTACAAAATAAGAAAAGAGCTCGAGGAGTCAAGAAGTAAACCTCGTAATACATCTCATTTGTTTTCTTGTTGAAAGGAAAGGTGTCCTTAAAAGCTATCGGGATTATGAAAAATGAAACTAAGAGGGGAATTGAGTTAGGGATCGGGTTGGTAAATGGATGCGGTTGTGCTTTAAGAACTACTTTTGGCTTACCTTGTGCTTGTCTCTTGGTTGGTTTGAAAAACAATGGTGAGAGAGTTCACCTTGATCAAGTTCATTCATTTTGGAGGACATTGGAGTATGGCAATGATGACACAATGCCGAAAAATGATAATGATGCCTTTGAAGAGCTCGTCAATGAAATGAGGAGTAGTGATCCGGCAAGTAAGAGATCTTTCATTGAGAAGATGCGCACCTTTCTTCATCCGGAAGACGAGTACGTATTGTCACCCCTATTAGAGAAAACCCCAAAGATCGACCAAGAGGATCTACTACTAGGAATAAGTCATTTTTCGAACATGTAAAGAGGAAGTTTGGGACACCTGGTTCAGATGGATCGACGACCGCTCAACAAACAACAGTTGGTGATTTTGATGAGGAGAGGGTCGGTGCACCTTTGGAATTGGCCTACACTAGGGGTCCTTTGTCAAGCTGGAATAAAAGATGGGGGGTCCCGGAGGAGATGTGGTGTTTTTTTTATGGTTGGGTGGATGTAGGTGACGATGGTCATTGTGGTTTTCGAGTATTGTCTCATGCTGTCCGGGGTCGAGAAACTGACCATCTAGTGATGCGAGAATGGTGTGCTCGAGATATTAGGGGTTTTGAGGTGTACAAGGATTATTTTGATGCGTCCTACGTCACAAATAATGGTTTTACTATGTTTGACAACACCTTGAGGCGCATTGAATTTTCCAACACCGGTTGTGGTCAAGAACATTGGATGCATGACGTTGATTTGTATGTTTTCGCATCGTTGTTTAACTGGGCAATTTGTGTCATAGGTAAAACCCGAACTAGTCCGAGTACATGGCAATGTAGTACATTTTTGCCTTTAAGGAGTTGTCCTCAAAGTCCGGTCCCATATGGTGTTTTGTGGATTTTAAATCACCACCAACATTGGATGTGGTTGCATTGTAGTGGACCACCTCAAGAAGTTCCAATGCCTCCAATAGAGATGACTTGGGCAGGGTATAGAGAACAAAATGTTGCACACTTTGAAGATTTGTACAAGACGAATTTTGAAAAATTGGCATACATGTATGGGAACGACACCTAGAGTGCGTCGCACAAGAAGGGATAAGTCTTGATTGTTGTACTTGTGTATTTGATGGATATTTATGTATTATTTTTTCTTCTTTTATCTCAATTTATTTTTGATTAAATATAATTGACGTTGACAACACTCGAATAAAGCTGACGAAAATTAAAGTGGATACATAAAGCTGACGGAAATTAAAATGGCGGGACAACTAAACTGACATCTTTAATAAAGTTATAAAAATAGTGGGACAACTCTTAATACACATAATCAAATACGCCAACACTTAATCAGTTGAATATCCTTCGGATGAAGAACCATTAGGCCTATAAAACTCCTCCTCTTCGTGAGTTACATACATTTCAAAGGTTTTAAGACTCTGAAATGGCCCCACGAACATCCGGCCATTCCCCGAACATAGAGAGTGTAAAGTCCTATATGGGACAACTGTCAAACACCTCTTGAACAGTTCAACTATCTCCAACCTCACTTTTCTCCCACTCACTTCGCTTCAGGATGACATTTTCTGTATTTAAAAATTAATCTTCATAATAATGTCCACAAACTTTTTTGATTAGAAAAATTAGACAATAGATTAAAAGTAATGATACCTTCAGTTACGTTCCTAGGATGAATGGAAGGGTTGTTGAGACCGTAAATAGGTCCATGCATTAGTTGAAGCGAGGATAGGGGAGGATTGCCACGACTTATGAAACTATTAAGTACATGATTATTCAACACAATCATTAGACGGTCGAATAGTAAGGGAAACTCGTTAACTATCTCGTTAATCTTATTTTGATAATAATTCACTAGTTGGATGTTAGTCATCACCATGATTAAAGTATAGGATAATAGAGGTAATATATTTTAAGAGTAGAGAGAAGATAGTGAATTGTGTGGAAATAATTTGTTGGGTAAAGGGTTTATATAGAGGAAATGCTAGGGTTTTCATAATTCAAAACATAAAATAATAATAATAAAAATAAAAGTACCATTACATAATTCAAAACATAAAATAATCTAAAATAATCCGTAGAAACACAATACAAATAAAATAAAACATAACTAAATAATCAAACGTCGTCATGTCCTACATCATCATTGTCGTCGTCCTTTGTGATCCTGAAGTAGTCGGCCATATCTGTAACCAACCGATTTACACACGATGCCATCGCCTGCTCAGTAGGCTGTCTGTAGATAAGTGAGAACCTCCATGCAAGAGCTCTGCCGAACTCGAGCTCATCCAAAAGAGGCACCGTAGAAAAATTGGTACGACGGCCGGGAGGAAAGAAATACGGGTGGGAGGACTTCGTGTACCATGTCATGTAACGATCGACCGTGTCAAACGGCATAACGACCGGATGTGAACGGTCTCTGAAAACGATCCGAGCCTCTGGGAGCCCCTACTCCGAATCAGGGTACTCTCCATAATACAACATATAACCCGACTTCGGTGAAGCCGGACGATGCTCAACAGCTGGAGTAATCATGGTGGTCGGGATACGCTGGACATACCCAAACTGCCGCAAAAAACGGCCAGGTTGATATGGCTCTACTACATCAAGAAATCTAATCAACCCCGAATAAAGCGATGTCCTACAAGACCGATGTGAACCGACACCGTAAGGGGTCCAACGGATATGCTCCGCCCTAAGCCCGTCTAGCCTCTGACGGTGCTCATCTAGAATCTTCTCCTCCCCCTTAAACCTAGGAACCCGTGACCAAGCCTCCACCAGTGGTCTACCCTCAACATAGTATCATGCATGGGGTCGGAAATGGGGAAAATACTCATATATCCAAGCCTGGAGCAACGACAAACAACCGCTAAGCCCACGAGCCTCTCTCCGCGACGCCATACCCAACTGACGGTACAAGTACGCCAATGTCGCAGCCCCCCAAGCATACTCACCAAAACTATCTAAGTCATCAAACAAATGAAGCATCCGGGCCACTACCCTATCACTAGACTTGTCCGTGAACAATGTCTGTCCAACCAACAACATCAAGTACGCCCTCAGCGACTCATCATGGCGACCCGTCTCCACAACCTCCCTCAAATTCTGAGTCGATAACCCACCACTCCTATAATATGGTAGCTCGACATCCTAAACTGTCAGCCCAAATAAAGTAGCCATCTTCTCCCTCAAGCCTGCATCCTCCCTCGTGCTACCCTCCTCCTGCTCCACCATACCCTCCATAAAAACCTAGAGCCACTCACCTTTATCCCTAGAATACGCTGAACATCATGTAATAAGATAGTGATCTCTCCCAAAGGCTTATGGAAACTGATAGTATCCGGCTGCCACCTCTCTACAAATGCACTACATAGATTTTCATCTATGCCGGTGGTCACACAACTCCTCAAAACACCAAGCCCACTCTCACTAACTCTCCGGGCAACCAGCTTCGGCACCTTCATCCCGTTCATAGCCTCCATACAACAGGGCCTCTCGTAACACTTGAGCCACGATCTCACCGACTTGGGCTCCGTCCAACTACTATAAGCCACGTGCCCACCGAAACTACGTAAGACGTTGAGGTGAACCAGTCCACCCTCAACCACGCCACTAAGACGCCAAGACAAATCCCTCTTCGTCTTCTTCCTCCCCGTGCTAGATGAACCCTGACTAACCGGCACATATCGTCCTCTACCAACCTGTACCACCGTCTTACCTGTTGGTTCGGATGCCTGGTTCTCTATAAAACACTCGTCATCGGGCTGCTCTGCCGCCCCCTCCGACTCAGATCCTGAACCGCCGTCAACATTACCATCATCAACGGCACCTACCCCATAAAAAACTGAAGGAAAACCTGTCTCGCTCACATCAGGCGGGGGCATAGGGGCAATGTCCATACCCTCTGACCGAGTAGGACGAAAGACAACTCCGGTTTGACGCACTCCGGGTACACGCCGCTTAGATGCCGTCACTTTTCGGCCTTTCGTACGATCATGGACCACCATTATGTTTTTTTCTTTATCCATCTGCATGTAAAATAATATAACGTTATAGACAATCGACAAACAAACATAAACTCATTACAAAAAACATTTGAAATAACGAGAATAAAAACCGATCATAAACATATAAACATATATAACGTTCTTTCAAAAGCGATCATAAACAAACATATAATAACAAATATTATAATTTTACACGAGTTAAATAACATATGATTAAACAAATAATCATCGTCAACGTTCAAAACCATCGAAAACAACGCAAAAACAAAAAATGTACAGGTTGCACGTTGGTGTTGATGACCAACGTCTGGGCTGGACGTTGGTCCTTAACACCAACGTCCAGCCCAGACGTTGGTGTTAGTGACCAACGTCCAAAAAGGGGGCTTTTTCTTTACCAACAACCAATACCGTCTTCCGACAACATAAATCTAATAATCCTCTTTCACTACTTCCACAAATTTTGCCATAATACATTTCCAACATGCAAAATCAACTCAGAAACCGTCTTCAACAACATAAATCAAAAAACCGTATTCAACAACTTTAATCCAAATTTCATATCATTAAAGCAAACCACAACTCAAATTCAGATCAATTAAACATATATACATAAACAAATTCATAACATTTAAACATATAAACAACCAAATTCAAATCAATTAAACATATTTCAATCTAAAAACGATTTCAAAAATAAAAAGAAAATAAAAACTTACTTTAGGCCGGCCGGCGGCTTGCTCGTGGTGGTGGTGGTGGCTACTGGTGGTGAGGGCGACTAGTGGTGGGTGATGGCGGCAGTGGTGTGGTGGTGGTGGTGGTGGTGGGGTCGTGGTGGTGGTGGTTGTACGAGAGAGGGAGAGGAGAGGAGAGTGAAAGAGAAGAATTGAAGTTAGAGAGGAAAAGGGTAGTGACGGTCTTTTTTATGAAAAACGTCGACGATGTTTTATAAAACGTCGACGATGTTTCGTAACCCGGTTTATTTATTGTCTTGCCCTTTAAGTTACTAGAACTATAAATACGCATGTGTTTAGGGTTGAGAAGAAGAGCAGATGGAACAAGTCAAAAGACCTCATCTTCCTACTACCAAATTGTAGGTAGGATGCAATAAGTCAAAAAAAGACCCCATCATCTCCCTACGAGATTAAGTCGATGAGACTCTCGTAGTACTATCAAAACCCTAACCCTTAGGATGGAATCAAGAGAGTCCCGAAAGTTATAACCCTCAATATTTCAATTATAAAATAAACTCTTGTTTTCCATAATATTTTTGTTCTAAATTTTATGGTTTACAAATTGGCGTCTACAAATGCCCCCTCGAGACTGGTTGTAGAAACTTTGATGTTGGTTGCGACTTTGTCTCGAAACTTGCTATTAAACTTGACCCTTATTGGAGAATGGAGATGAAGAGCGAAAATCGTCCCACTGGGCGTGCCAATTTGTAAACCATAAAATTTGGAACAAAAATAATAATATGGAAAACTAGAATTTATTTTATAACTGAAAGATAGAGGATTACAACAATTTATGTCACTCTCTTGATTCCATCCTCAAGGCTAGGGTTTTGATAGTTCTACGAGGGTCTTATCGACTTAATCTCGTAGGGAGATGATGGTTGTAGAAACTTTGATGTTGGCTGCAACTTTGTCTCGAAGCTTGCTATTAAACTTGACCCTTGGAGAATGGAGATGAAGAGCGAAAATCGTCCCACTGGGCGTGCCAATTTGTAAACCATAAAATTTGGAACAAAAATAATAATATGGAAAAGAAGAATTTATTTTATAACTGAAAGATTGAGGATTACAACTTCCGTCACTCTCTTGATTCCATCCTAAGGGCTAGGGTTTTGATAGTTCTACGAGGGTCTTATCGACTTAATCTCGTAAGGTGATGATGGAGTCTTTTTGTGACTTATTCCATCCTACATACAATTTGGTAATAGGAGGATGGGGTCTTTTGACTTGTTCCATCTGCTCTCCTCTAACCCTAAACACAAACTCTATATTTATAGTTGTAGTATCTTAGAGGGCAAGAAAATATATAATAATATTCTATAGTATCTTAAGATATTATCACAATCTTTTTTATAATTATCTCCTAAATACTAAATATACTATATAATAAATAGATACCAAAATATAAAATTTTGGTATCTACACATTAACTTTGTAAATCTTTGTAAGAAACCAAAATACCTTTTTACGGTGTTGTTTGGCCTTGCTTATGTTAAAGAGCTTTTACTTTTTAAAAGGAGTTTATTCACAAACTACTTTTTGAAAAAGTTTTAATTGTTTGGCCAAACTTTTGTATAATACATTTTCTAATAAAATTGTGTGTTTGGCCTAACCATTACATTCTACTTTTTTTTAATATTTTTTTACTAAAATTAATATTTAAAATTTATGTTTGAAAAATTTATGTAGTCACTCGACAATTATAATACAACATATAATAAGGTAGGCAAAAAAAAAGAAAAAAAATGTGCAAAAATAATACTTTAGGATTTTCGAGCTTGAGTGAAAAGTAGAAGTAGTAATTTTCTACTTCTACTTTTGGAGGTTACTTGTGTATTTTTGACTTTTTAAAAGTAATTTTTAACCTCCCTAATTTATAGTGTTTGGCCTAGCTACAACTTTTTCAATTACAAAAGCACTTTTAAAGCTATGTCAAACACCACCGTAACATAGAGCTCTTAAAATTTTTTGTTGTACTTACAAACGGTTGAAGTATCCATTAACTGATAAGTTGAGGACTAAGAGCATCTCCAATGGTTTAACTTGAGTACTTGCTTGCAATTATAAAAAATTGCAAGATAGTAGCTTAAACATTGGAGTTGTCCATGTAGATTAGCTTATCTCAAATGGACCCACAAAATTTTTGAGCTACTAGCTCCATGGAGCTAGTTGCTTGAATGGACCCACATGGTAATATAACCAATTGGAAAATTCTTATCTCATTAATAAAGTTTTAATTTTATGATAAAATTTGGAAATTGAATAAATTAATAGAGAATTGTGTTAAGTGGGTCCAATCAAGCTAGTAAGAAGTTGGCTAATCCATTGGAGTAAATGGTAGCTTAAACTTGTTGTAACTTAAAAGAAAGACGTGCCAAAGGTAACTAGCTTACCATTGGAGATGCTCTAACGGTACGCATGATAACCTAATATTTATGGGGGATCGTAAGATGCTTAGACATGTGTGGACTCCCTCAAAGAAGAATGTTAATTTATACAATAGAGTCATAACTTGTCCATACAAATCAGAAAAAACTTGTAATAAACTCAAAATTACAAAACTAAACTCCTAATACAAAAATCACTCTTATAGAAAATTAACTAGTGTATGCACGGGAATTATAAATGTTTATAAATATGGGGATTATAAATATTTATAAATAGTGGGGGGGGGGGGGCAAATGGGGTGCAAATGGAGCCCCCCCACTTGCCTTGCCACTTGCTCTTTGTGAGGGAGATTTGACCCGTCGCAAGCTTGCGACGGGTCGCCTCGTAACAAGTAAGACTTATTGGTCTTCCATAATTTCTCTGAAAGTTTCAAACTTGAAACCGTATTTTGGTAATTGTGGGCAAGTTATCTCTGAAACGTAGGTGGATGGGTCGAACCATATTCTGCAACTATTCTTGGTACGCCTAAAAAGCAATCATTTTCGCCTGTAATAAAGTTTCCAATACTGTATGTTTGCCCTTCATTGATTTTTCCGTTGAAGTTGTTCAACAATGACCCTGTTATGCTTGCTTGAATTTGACTTCCCTAAAAAATATTTAAAAAATAAAAAGTTAATATGATATTAAATTAAATAAATGACTTCGGAATTCATAATCGAAAAAATTTAACCTTCTCATCCACTAACAGTAATTCGATGCCATAGATTTCTCTTTTCTTGGAGACACTTTCGTTATTCCATATACACACAACTCTCACTTTTAATTCAATGTTTTTTATATTTGTATACAACTCTGAAATCATTGTATTTGTTTGTGTTTTCATGTTTGGCAGATGAAGAAGAGGTTGATGTTTGGTGAAGATTTTCTGTTGTTTAGTTATATATATAAAATAAATGATGGATTTCCATACAGTAGTTGGAAGTTGATATTGTAGTGGAGTGTTATTTCAGAATTATTTAATTGTAAAATATGTGGAGTGGGGGATTGGGCAGTTACATATTTTTTTATTCCTAAATGTGTGGGAGTATGCAGTATTTGTGAAGTAGAAGTACAAAATTGACTGTATAATATACAGTATTTATACGGTGTAGGCACGGTAGATATACCGTATTTATATGGTGGATGCACACATTTTACACAGTATTTGTACAAAATTTATAAAGAATTTATACATTATTAATACTGAATCTATACAGTATTTATACATTATAATATACAGTATTTATATGGCGGGTGCACAGAATTGCGACACATCAGCACACTGAATTGTGGTTGATTTGCAACTGCTTTTATGGCTTTTGCTTTAATAAATATAATGATAATGGAAATGATGCTTATACATTCCTCTATTATTATAACGTTATATATTGATACAACATCGTAGAAGTATGAATTCTTAATTTCTAATTAATCCTTATACGTTGTTTCTAAACTTAAATTCTTAAGCTTTTTATTTGAAAGTGATAAAGTATGAAACAACTTGTCTTATTGAGCACGTGAAAGACCACTAAAAAAATCCAATTTGAATCCTTTCTTTTTTTCTTATCTTCATTTCTTTTCTAATGTACTCATATTTCAATATAGATTTTCTCTCCATTCATAAATATATTACTTTTATAACACAATTACAATAATTAGATGGTTGCGAGATTTAATCACGGTCGTTCATATAAGAAATAAAAGTCCATTAATTATAAAGATTAGGAGAGTATCCTCGCCCATAAAAAGTGAGAGAGAGTATATAATATTGTATGCTTACTTTAGGATTTGTGATTTATGAAAGAAGTTAGAATTCCTTTTCAGGTGATTTTGCAAGCTTAACGGCTTGAAATTAGAGTAAATATTACTCCATGAAAAAATGAGAGTAAATATTGCTTGTCACATGACCCACACATGACCCACACATGAATAAAATTTGGTGGAAGTTGTTGTCTTTGATGCAAAAAAAAAACTTGCTTAATTTATATGTAAACTAATTAAACATTCTTCAGATAATGTCTCAACTAATTATTCTACTAACCTTTCGCTGTAAAGTTGGTTATAGGCTTATAGCAGAAGGATTCCAATCATCTTTGAAAAATATGTCATCAAATAAAATATTCCTACACTTGACTAAACAACGTAATTGCTCTTTCATGGACACGTTTTACTCTTTCATGGACATTTTTCCATAATTTTTCCATTCCATGCCCTTATTCAAAAAAAAAGAAAATTGTTCTATCTTCCTCTCTTCTAAAAATTAAAAACTTATATTACCAAATTCATCAAATCTGAACTTTAATTCATACATTGAACACCTAATAATCTAATTTTATCAACAATACATCAAAATTTTGTACTTCAATCAACTACATATTTACAAATTCAATTGGGGAAAATTTTACAATTAGGGTTCTAGGAAAAAGAGGTTGTTGAGGGTGGCTTGGGTGGGGCCATCTGGTCGTCGGGAGGGGTGGGGCCGCCTGGTCGTCGGGAGGGATGGGGCCGCCTGGTCGTCGGGAGGGATGGGGCCGCCTGGTCGTCGGGAGGGTAGGGCCCGCCTGGTCGTCGGGAGGGGAGGGGGTGAAATGGATAAATCTATGACGCGGTTGTACAGTGCACTTGTACAGTGGGTCGTGGTGGGTGAAGGGTGGTCCGGTTGTAAGGGTTTGGTGTGGATGAGGGTGGTCTGGCCTTGTGGAGGAGGCAGCGGTGGGAGACGGCTTTGCACGGTGGTTGGCTTGTCTTATATTGGTGGTAGTTAAATGGATTGAAAATGAGCATGTATAAATAATAAGGGTATAATGGTCATTTATGACCATGATTGAGTAAATCATGTCCATAAATGAGCAATACCCCTAAACAAAACCAACTTGTCAACTTTTTTTAAAGATAAAGAATTAGTAGTAGATTTTATCATTGTATTTTTCTTTTACTAAAAGATAGCCTTATACGAGTATTAATTATTACACAAAGGGGGTTTGTATGGTGGATGGTCATTATATTAGTATAAATGGATTCTTACATTATGTTTATATAAGACGGCATTATATGAGATCAAATGTATAATATACAGAGTACTTTGTAAGTATTTGTAAGCCATGGTAGAGCTGAGATTTAAACTTAGCAGCCGCTAAAAATTTTAAGGGGGTAAAATGAATAATGGTAGATTCCACTTACTCTTTGTGAAAGGGGTTTGACTCGTCTTAAACGAGAATTTGTGATTACATACCGCAAGTCTTCATGAATTTGTGACGAGTACCAACTACCAAGACTATATAGTCTCGTGCTTAGGTCTGAGCATGAGACGGAAGACAATGTAAGCATGATTAGGTCTAGCAAAATTGGCCAACCCGTTAAGGCTTATTCGAAACCCAAAATGTATAACCTGATAGGCCCGAAGAGATTCGACCCGATAGTGACCCGACCTTAAGCGACCCAATTGATTCAAAATGACCCAAAATGACTTAATTAAGGCAAAATCAGGCAAAATGACCCGATCTGAAGTGACCCGATAAAGAATGACCCGATCCGAAAGTGACTGGTAAATTGTTGACCCGAAAATAATTCGATCCAAAGTTACCCAACCCAACCTCGACCCAAATAACCCATTTCCCAGGTCTAAGCATGATATCAAAGAGGTAGAGATAAAGTTTTGTTTATACCGTCAAGCCGTAGATTATCCAGTTTATCCAAGACTCATGAGAAAGTGAGATCTACCATGAAAGCCAACATAAATATATATACAGAATGAGATAGAGGTACAAGACACCATAAAATTATAAATAACAGAAGAAAACACACAATCTAACTCAAATTTTCTTTTATATTCTGTAGTCATAAGCGAGCAACAAGGCCGGTTTTTTTTATAATGAATTCGAACCCAAGCAATGATATCATTGACATTTAACATAACCAACTGAGCTAGGTTGCATCTACGCGATCGGACTTAAATGTTAAGCACCCAGTCCTTCTTCCTTTCATCAGGCATGCAAAGGAACATCTTTCTCCACAAGGCATCATCATGTATGAATCTCGTCGCCTTAACATATGATGCTCCATCTATTCCTTCAAGTTCATTGAGGGCCTTCATACACCTTAAAACGTCTTGGACTTGAGTAAACTCAGGTCCATAACCATCACCACTATCAGCAACCGAATCTAAAGAAGCAGTAAAACTCATTTTCTTCTCCGATTTTTGCCTCTTGTTAGCCGGAACTTCCATTATGGCCTTACCGAACTGTTTTAGAGCGAAGAGCTTCTCGCTTTTCTTGACTCCTGAAGAATCTCCCTCTCCTTCTGTGAAATCATGAGATACTTTAAGCTTCTCCTTTTCATCCTTACTAGGGAATTGAATCTCTGGATCCCCAAAAACTACACACAGTTTGTCATAATCTTTCAATCCTTTCTTTCTGAAACTTTTGGCTCGTCTATATTTCTGCATAAAGAAACCGAAAAGATGTAATCTTCTAATTGGTTTTATCAGTTCAGCGGCTCATCAGCCTTATCACAAGGCCAAAAAAAAAAGAAAAAGAAATTCTTGACATCATTACACCAAATAAGAGTCACTATCCTCCCATATCGCTCTTTTAAACCCCATAAAAATTAGTGAGTGTCGGAAGAATTTTTTGTTGCTACGTTAACAAATGCGACTTAGACAGCTTGGTGGTACACTATAGAAAAATTTAATCTCCTAACTACCCTTAATTTTCTTCTTTGTCCTAGAAGGTAGCCGATGACACTTGGTTCTACCATAGCTATAAAAACAACAAAATGAAAATCTAATGTCCAATTTGTTTTGTTGCAGCACATGAGATTTGTAAGTATTAACGGTGAAGGATAAATATTACTTACCGAGTACAGCCTTCTCCATACATCATCCGATGCAATAACTTCTCCCGTTACCAGATTGAATTGAACTTCTTTCTCCATCAAAAGTGAATTAAAATCACTCCATCTAACTCTCAAATTATGATATTTATTTTTCAACTGGTTATAAGAGTACTCCTTTCCTGTCGTCCTCCTCAGAGCCTCCGCCATACTTTGCCAAGCTGCATTGGCGAATGTAGTTGCTTGCATGGCCCCCCTTGATATTTCTTCCACCATCAAATATACAAAATAAGATTCGAGCTTTTCTGTCCACAGGTTTTCCGCTGTATCAATCTCTGGTACTTCATCATTAGCAACACAGACATGAAAATTTGAGTCAACCATCTGTCAGTCCTTGTTTCCAGAACTGTAAAGAAGTAAAATGAACAATGTAACATCGTATTAAGAAAAACACCCTAACCAGTTCCAGCTAATTTATATGTCCTACTAGCTTCTAAGAATATGGTCCCAAATAATAATGTCCCCCAGAGTTCCTTACTTCAGCATTCGTTAAAACAAATACTTCCTCCATCCCGATCATTTGTTTACCTTTGATTTTGGCACAAAGACCAAGGATAGAGTTGTGGACCATTTGTAGGTTGTGATAGATGAACCATCTCAACCAAAACCTTAAGGTTATGGTTGAGGCCCATATATTATAGTTATATTCTATTATGCCCCCTCACTCGAATGCCCATTGGGCTTGAAGAGTGGTTGGTTAGTGCACAGGCCCCCCATACCATGTGCGGGTTTTTCCACTTGGTGATTTTCGAGATATTGGGGGCTGCCAGGGTTTGAACACGTGACCTTCGGTCACTCTGACTCTGATACCATGATAGATGAACCATCTCAACCAAAACCTTAAGGTTATGGTTGAGGCCCATATATTATAGTTATATTCTATTAGTACTTATTAGATGACAAGTGGACAATAGTCCCATTGGAGGTTGAAATTACTCATAGAAAACTTTCCTGATATATAAAGGTAAACAAATGAATGATACACACTAAAATGGAAATGGTAAACAAATAACCGGTACAGAGGAAGTACAATACTTGTTACAATGAATTCATGTCCTACTTGTCTGAGGTGAACTATAAGTCACCAACATTTCTACGGGCTAGAATGAATTTTATACTATCTTTATTTCTAAAAAAAATTATGTTCTTCATATTTGGCAGGCTTCTCTTTTTGTTTCTAGCAGCTCATACATTACCAGCTCTAACAATGTATATCCCTGTAGAGCCGTGACAGATGACCTTCTTTACAAATGTAAAAGTGTAACTAACTTCACATCATAACCACTGCTTCTAAAGGCAGGAAGTCATCATTACATGGACGGATTAGATTTACCTGCGGTTTTAGACGGGCGAGGTATGGCACAAAAGCATGACTCAAACCTGAGTCAACTCAAAACACATATAGTTACATGTCCATCAGAAAGAACTTGTGTGCAGCACTAACAATGGGAAAGGAGAAAAAATAAGAATTTCAATCATACCCTTAATGAAACAAGAAAGACTCAAATCAGATAGAAAAGAAACGTTCAATACTCCAATCATTTTTCTTCTAAGCTTCTATAGACTACAACTGATTAATAACCACATTAGAAAAAGGCTTCAAACATAGAGTTTCATCAAAATCTCTGAGGTCAGACAATGTATACTTAAATCATGCTATCAACAAGATGAATGCGCTAAAGGGTAAACGATGATGAGTTGAAGACACTTTCAGAAGAGGCATATTAATAGACAGTACACAGTAGAATAACTTCATTGTATGAAACCATATACAATGGTGTGCACAATAAAGTAGATTCTAACAAGTATCAGCATATCTCCAAGAATCGCATGTTTAACACGATTCAAATACGGGCTTGTTCATAAGTTAAACTAAGCCATATATGCAGCTAATTCAATTATCTTTATGCACATCCTTCATTGTAGCAAACATTAAGAGTTCGTTATCCAACCCATGTTATTAGATCCGGTCCGCGATACCATATAGCCACTAAGCCCTGAAGATTTTTAAGACACTTGTTCAGGTGGTGTCGGCCCTCTCTCATAATGAACGAGTTTAGGCCGCAAGGACCGTCTCAAAATGAGATTTAGAACCCAGTGACAAAAAACAACAATCCAACCTTATAGATCAACCATTCCCTTTATTTTGATCCAACTCCTACCTATTTCTTAGGTGAACCTCAAACAATCAATTCATACAATCATCCCAAATTCCGCCAAAAAAAAAAGTCATATCTTCCTCATATAAACTTCAAAGAATCAAATTCATAACAATAAATTTCTCGAATTATACTCCAGACAATCAAATTTACCATCTTTAACACATTAGAAAGACCAATTAGTTTAAAAAAGCATCATTTAGAAACTGAACATATATGTGGTATTATTATGATCTACCTATATTACCAGAAACCTTCAAAAATCTAACATTTTTTTTTCTAACAATAGAGGGGAGAGGATCGAGCCCGTGACCTATTGTATAGGATACCTCCGTCTTAACCACTTCTGTACTTAAAATCTAACATAATAATGAAGTAAATAAAAACATACATATAAACAGAAATTAGAGCAACGAAAGGTAATATAAGATACTCCATTATACGGATTAATATAAAATTGAGGGGAAAATAAAAAAGAATATTTGAAGAAGAAGTATACCTGATATGTTTTCTGGAAAGTGGAAAGAAATGGAAGTAAGGAGGTTGTGATGATAAATTGACAATTGTTGCAGCATCTTCAATCTTGAGTCCTAAATTATGCAACAGCAAACAGCAGTAGGTAGAGAAGTAGTTGGAATTTGTATTCTTATATTTTTAAACTTCTTTCTTCTTGTGATTCAGCCTCTTTGGTGGTTGGGCTAGGCCATGTACACAATACAGTTAGGTAGAACCAAAGCTGACACGGAGACGGACATGACATGGATACGTGATATGATATCCCGTAAAATTTAGGATACACGATACATTATTTAAATTTAATAAAATATACTCATAATTTATCGTTATTTAAATTTAATTAACATGTGAGATGGTCGTGCGACATCATAAGTGGTAGTGCAACGAGGGTACATTGTAGATGGTGGTGCGATGAAAAAGAGTTTAGGTTGTTGATAATCATCATTATAAAGTATATAAAAGAAACTTGTAAATCAGCCTATGTGCCACAATGTGGGAATAGAATGAGGGTATTCCTGCACTCTCATTCAATCTCAGGATTTCAGTTTTCATTCAGCCAATTAATTGTCATTGTTTTGGGCAAAATTGTCCATCTTCTTTATATAAAAGAAAACTAGTTTTAAACCCGTGCAAAATTGCACGGGTCTATTATATTTCATTAAATGTAGTAATAACAGTGTATATGCACGTTTCATTCATTTTTCCTATTTTGAGCGTAAATAAATAAATTGGAAAATAAAAAAGATTAATTCATGAAATTTAAACGTTTACATTTATAATCAAAACATTTCAAGGGGAAAGAATTGAAAAAAAAGTAACATATAGATGCCGAAAAAGATCGTCAATGTTCTACCTTGGAAACCGCAATAAAGCAAATGGGAAAATAATAATGGAATAGAATACGGCTAATTTTGAATGTAGGTAGCAGGTACATGTTATTAATACTTAAAAATGTTGTCCGATGTGTTTAAAATTTATATTTTAAAATTCACTTTATAACGGGTTAAAATTTAATAATTACTCAATATGACAAAACGGCAAATTCAAATATGAAAATGGTTTAAAACTAAATGGAAAAAAACCTCACATTTTTTTTGGGTAAATTGGACACAACTAACAATCTAAAAACGCACGAAACATAATTACAACACAAAATCTTATTTAACATTAAGACGGTCAAGTAGGTAGAATAAAACAAAAGCAGAATGCATATGAAAAATCAATAAATTTGTCTTATATATATAAATGGGATGATACTTAACCTGTTTTATATTACGACGAATACATTCGTCTTAAAAGAGACATAATGTAGGTGCAAATTGTGGACTTTTGTTATGATATAATGGTATACGAAGTATTACATTTATAACCCAAAGTCTCAAACCCTCCCATTAACGCTCACCAGATACTACCTCCCTATTGGTTTTTTTGCTTATCATCAAAAAACAAATCGTCTCAAACCCCCTTCGTCACTTATCTCTCAGTTATCCTACTTCTTGACGGAGACTCGTGTATATATGTGTTCTTTAAATAATACTCAGTAAGTACTCGGAATTTCTTTTACTACTCGACACTTTTTTCTGCTGATTCCAAATATTCGTACATGTACATGTAAATTAACCTTAATATTTTTTAAAGTTGAAATTTTGTAAGACAATAGGGTACGGGTAATCTTATGATAAAAATATCAAATCCGTTGGTTTTTGCATTTAATTGTTTTTTGTTGATCTAAGTCACACCAATGATTTTTTTGGAATTTTTAAAATATGTGGTCAAAATAATTTTTCGTTATAAGAGTTTTTACAAAAGAGGTATTTATTTGAAGTCAACACGGTGATAATTAAGCTAATGTTTATACAATAATATGAATTTAGAGTTGAAAATGATATGAATTTGCAGATGAAATTGAAGTTAGTACTTAGAAGTTAGGAGGGTCAATTTTTTTGCAATTGTAATTTATTATTTTTTAATTTATTCATTTGTAATCGTAATTTTCATGTCCCATTTTTATCATATGAAAAATTATATATTGATATCTGTTTATTTTTATGTATGTTCATTTTAACATATGAATGAAGGTAAATGTTAACATATGTTTCAGCATATGAACAAATTTGCAAATTGTGAAATTTCTAAAATGGATGTTGTAAAAATTAAAAGTAAAGTTGCTAAAAATTAGGAACCCCACGTTATTCATTCAATTGCCAACTTTTTTTCCTCTTTTTGAGGAGCCAATGGGAGGAGTTTAAAAAACTCTGCTTTTATATATAGAGAAGATTCTTATTGGTTCCTGGTTATAAGGAATTAGAAAAGCAAACTCTATTTTTCCTCATGTAGGAACCTCCACGTACATCACAAGGTTTAATTAATAGTCTTTCCTCATCTCACTTTTTACTACTATTTCCACAAAATCATATACACAAATCATACATTATACATTTGGGTTGAATAAATATTACAGTCATAATATAAAATAAAAAAAAGAATACAAAATCGAAAAAAAAAATATAGAGGAAAAATGCTTATAGAGCTGAAATTAATTTTAAATGAGAGTATTTGTTGGGAAAAAAATCTGAAAGCATTAGTCATCAAATCTCTAAAATAAAAGAGTCTAACAAACACAAATAATTTTAAACGAGTAAAAATATACTCAATAACAAAAACTTCAATTTTTTTAAAATCAAAAATTACCTTTGATATAATTAGGTAGACTTAATACAATTAGTCAGCAAATCTACAAATTTTGAATCAAAACAGCAAAAATACATAGAGTATTTAGACGGATTGCATTAGAGTCAAGTCTTATGGAGTGAAATGGGGAAAGACCGAAAGAGGTGAAATTTGATGGGGTGATCACAGCCTTTAGAGAAGGACTATGGAGTCGGGGTTGTGAATTAGAAGGGATGAAACTGAGCTTATTAACTACTTAAGGCTATTGAAGGTAGGCGGCAAATTTGTACGGAGTATATGATAATATGAGTGAAATTGTGTATTAGGGTGAAATTGAAAAAGGCCAGAATGATGAACACGGATGACAGGCCGTTTAGGCAAGTGTATATGCAAGTTGGATTCTATCATTTGGGTTATTATTTTAGTTGCCCGATTTTTTTAGTAAGGTATTGACTACCGAGTATATCCATTACGATATTACTGTATGCTTGGGACGACTTTTTTTGTTCATTTGGGATATTAAAATGCTAAAGATTATCGATAAATTATTATGACTCATCAACTAAATTGTCTTCTATCCATTAAATCATGGGTCAAAGTCTGGTTTTGAACTAAATTAAAAAGGTTTTTTTGGTTTCGGGTCATTTACTTCGTGAGTCAAAAATTTACGTACCTTAGCACTTAGGAAACTGGGTGAGTCGGGAAAATTTACGGATATGATCAACTTTTAGCCGATTAATTTGACTTCTATGAAATCTTTGGCTCCATTTTTTATGCTCATGAGACATGACTTACAAGAACATAATTATCATAACCAAACGTTGAGTAATTTTCCATAATTTTGTCTCAAGTGTCATAAATTTTTTTGCTAACTTTTCGAACTTTTGTAGACATTATTTTCATACTCTTAAACAAGAAATAGTAACAATATTTACAAATATTACAATATTTACAAATATTGAGCCCTCAAAATACTTTTCTAATTTCAAAGGATTTAAGCCGATCCGTGCAATTTTTTTACACGAGTATAACTGATTAATATTATATATAAACTAGAGTATATATGTAACTAAGCTTTTAGACATTTAGCTAAATAACACTCTTTAGTTAATGTGTCTCATAATCAAGTAACAATAATACTCATATAATACAGGCATGTAATTTTGTTATATTTGGCTATTAATAACAATTAATTATATCGTCTAATATTCACTACACAACTTTATTAGATAATTTTTTCTAAAATGATTATAAACAATCCCGTGAATTTTCACGGGTGTTACACTAGTTAATTGGTATTGTTAGGAGAAAAGGGATTAAAAGGAGTTTAGGACATTACGACGCACTAACACAAATATTAACGGAATAAACGTTTAGGGTTACAATGATGATGGCTAATGATAAAAGTTATGGGCACCATGTATGTTTCGAAAAGTGAAAATACCATCTAGAAATCTCAAAAGCACGGAGGTACCATATAGAAAATCTCTAACTATTTTATAATTATTATTATGAATCACTATATTTTTTCAATGACTTACAAATTAATAAAGCTAACTTTAAACCAAAAAAAGGCGATGTTTTTAGATTCAAACTAATAACATTAAAAAAAATTCTAAACACAAAATAGGCCACATATGCTCGATCGAATCGCCCTTCCAATAGGCGTGTATTTGTTTGTCATGTAGCTATTTCCTCCTGACAATAAAGTTGTGTAAATTACTCTTCGCATTCATTACAAAGGTAACAAAAAATGACTTGGGAACAATGGTACGTAGATAATTCAAAGTCATTTTCAAGTAGTTTCTGAGCTAATTCTCGTGGGTCTATATACTTCAGATACCCATCTCATTAATCTTTCACGATCATGTTGTGCATGATAATATATGCAATCATTATTTTCCGAAGTAAATCAATACTCCAATCTAAAGCTTATTGTCTTATCATTGTCCATCCCGATCATGTAGCATCCCGAAGGTGCGCTCAACGTCTTTTCTACCAATGTCTTGAAGTTTAGTGAACAACTCTTATTTAGGGATTTGGGGCGCGGTTATGACATCAAGGAATGCTGGCCATTTTGGATAGATTATGTTTGTTAAATAATGCCATGTATGGTATAGTATTTCAACTCACAATGTAGGTAACTTTTAGACCATTCACAATTTTTTTTATTATCCCAACGAGATTAAGTCGATAAGACCCTCGTAGTACTATCAAAACCCTAGCCCTTAGGATGAAATCAAGAGACCTACAAAAGTTGTAACCCTCAATCTTTCGATAATAAAATAAATTCTTGTTTCCCATATGATTTTCACAAAAGGAAACATACATCTGATAACTGCCTCATATTTAAGTTGTTTTTGAGCGAATGTGTATTTTGTATGAGCTTTTTAATGTTTATAGGTCACCTTTTAATTTGTTTTTTGCAATCAAAACTCAAATTAATTGAGTTTATATGTAATGTTTTTGAGTTATATTATATTTTTTTTAACTTAATGTTTAAGAAAACTAACTCATAAACTTTATAGTTTATATGTCTAGTTTTTATATGATTTTACTCCCTAATTTAGCTCGATTTTACATGATTATTATACTTTGCTTAGTATATTTGTGAGCTAATTACGTGTTCGAGGTGCATTGCTCGTTTTTGCTATGTTTTGTAGGAATCTAAGTATTTAGAGGTTTTTTCCTAACACAATTAGCAAGCACCAAAAGTCCAACAAGCTAATGGAAGCAAAATGGACCATGAAAGGAGAATGACAAGTCTACTGTAGTTAAAGTCTCTCATCTTCATTAATGCAGTTTACTGTTGGTGGTGAACTTCTTCATCCTCTTCGGTGACGAACGTTGAAGAGTTCAACATCTTACCATGGATGCACAAATAGTATTATACATTCAGTTGTATAATAGCATTGTACAACCAAATGTGTACTTAATCGAGCTTATGTGTATTTTTTCTGAACCTGCTTAAAGTTTAATTTTTTTATTGCGCTCATAAACTTTACAGTAAAACTCATAATATTTATAACAAAGCTCGAAAAATTTATTATGCAACTCATAAACTACAACGCCAGTTGTACTATAAATGCTTGTATAATCTATGAATCTCACCATCTTACAACATATCTAAATGCTGAAGATCATCGTCCAACCATGGTCGAATGATGAACTTCAACGTGTATCCATGGCAAGATGCTTGAAGTGCAATTTCCCATCCATCGTAAGACTTTAACCTTTAGCGTCTTACCATGGTTTGGAGTTTGGACGATTATTTGAAAATTTGACCTTGTTTTGATCGTTTAGATGCCTTAATTCTTGTTTTTTTATTCGTGTTGTTAGTTGTTTTTAATGGGGTTTGCTGTATAAACTGCATTAATGAAGATGAGAGACAAAGGAAAGGGCCTTATTGTATAAACCATAAAATTTAGAACAAAAATAATACAGTAAGTAGATTATACATCTGAGGTAATACCACAAGTTGTGTAATTTTTGAACTTTATGAAAAAGTTTTTGAGTTTTACTTTAAAGACTATGAGTTATACTATAAAGTTTATGAGTTAGTTTACTTAAACATTAAGTTCAAAAAAATATAATATAATTCAAAAACATTACATATAAACTCAATTAATTTGAGTTTTGATTGCAAAAAAAAAAATTAAAAGGTGACCTATAAACATTAAAAAGCTCATACAAAATACACATTCGCTCAAAAACAA
This sequence comes from Heliosperma pusillum, assembly GCA_022085475.1. NCBI lineage: Eukaryota > Viridiplantae > Streptophyta > Magnoliopsida > Caryophyllales > Caryophyllaceae > Heliosperma > Heliosperma pusillum. The sequence goes on from JAIUZE010073250.1 coordinate 234,822, forward strand.
CTTAAATATGAGGCAGTACATATATCGCACACCTATGCAAAGATAAATTTCCCTAGACACAAATAAATGGAGTACGAGGGGTCGAACACAAGGAGACGGGAATTTCGTTATGAAATGCTATGAATGGACTACTATCAAAGTCGGTTTAATGGTTTGGTTTGGTTTGGTTTGATGTTTAGCTAACTATGATGCAAATCAAATAATATTAAAAGAGTCTAGGGGAGTCGGGTCACTCATGCAAATACGTAAATGCTCGTGTTAAACATATGAATTCTTAATATTGTTAATTTGTTTAGGTTAAAGACACCCATATCTCGATATTAGTGACAACTTTAGGTCGAGTCCTAAAGAACTTTCGTTATGACTAGAGTCGTCCTACTACACATGCTTAGTCTAATCCGATTCCGTGCCTCTCGACTTGTAGAATGAATTAACAAATTTAATCAATGCAATTGACCAAATAACAAAGATTAACAAACAATACAAGCATGTGATAGAAATAATTTACCAATATTAGTTCATCCTTATTTTAACATTTACAACTTACTAATTATGCATGACTTCCTTTAATCCCTAGACAAATGAAACTACTCACTCATGTTGATGTTTAGACTAACAGTATTTGATATAATAAGCATGATGAATGTGAAATTATAAAGAAAAACAACTTGTTAATAAAATGTGCTACACTAAGTGAAATGAAACTAACAATTCTAGTGTGGATAACAATGAAACTATGATTAACTAAATGTTACGATTAACTAAATGATTTGTAAGGTAAATGACGGAAATGAATACTAACATAAAACTAGAATTAGGATTACCGCAATAGAGAAATATAACTTGGAAAAGAAGAACGAATAACCCAAATGCTTGAATGGAAAGATAGCAATACAACTTCAAAATGTAACCAAATGTTTGACAAAATAATAACTAAATGTTTAACTAATTATGAAACTAAGAAAAACTTGTGTGCTTAAGCTAAAACTATGAAAGATATGTGTAAGATGAGTAAAAAATAATGATCAAAAGATATCCCTAAGTGTCGAAGTCCCTCTCCTTATATAGAGAGAGGGACTTGAAACGGTTGTGATCACAGAAGCCAAACCCCGATCAGGGCCTGGGAACCCCGATCGGGGCCTCCTTGATCCGGGTGCATTTGCTTAAATGCACCATTTAATGCCTAAGGAATCATAAGCTATGCCTTTAAACACCTTAATTCTCCGGTTAATTGCATAGTGTAGGGTTTCCTTGAGCATGTAAAAGAGCATCCTATGCTTGAGTTTGTGGGCTCATTGCTTTGGGTTTCATTTTTGGTTTTGCATTTCAATCCATTTCACAAATCTTCATGCTTGACTTGTCATTCTTCTTTCATGGTCCATTTTGCTTCCATTAGCTTGTTGGACTTTTGGTGCTTGCTAATTGTGTTAGGAAAAAACCTCTAAATACTTAGATTCCTACAAAACATAGCAAAAACGAGCAATGCACCTCGAACACGTAATTATCTCACAAATATACTAAGCAAAGTATAATAATCATGTAAAATCGAGCTAAATTAGGGAGTAAAATCATATAAAAACTAGACATATAAACTATAAAGTTTATGAGTTAGTTTTCTTAAACATTAAGTTAAAAAAAATATAATATAACTCAAAAACATTACATATAAACTCAATTAATTTGAGTTTTGATTGCAAAAAACAAATTAAAAGGTGACCTATAAACATTAAAAAGCTCATACAAAATACACATTCGCTCAAAAACAACTTAAATATGAGGCAGTTATCAGATGTATGTTTCCTTTTGTGAAAATCATATGGGAAACAAGAATTTATTTTATTATCGAAAGATTGAGGGTTACAACTTTTGTAGGTCTATTGATTTCATCCTAAGGGCTAGGGTTTTGATAGTACTACGAGGGTCTTATCGACTTAATCTCGTAGGGAGATGATGAGGTCTTTTTGTGACTTATTTCATCTTCCTTATAATTTGGTACTAGGAAGATGTGATCTTTTGACTTATTCCATCTGGCCCTCTAACTCTAAACAAAATACCTAGATTTATAGTTTTAGGTAGCTTATAGGGCAAGGTAAAAATATCTTCTAAATCTAAGATATAATCACAATTTTTATTGATAATTATCTTTTAAATTTAAAATATTACGAAATAAATAGATACCAAAATACTCCCTGCTATTAATGATAGTGTTCCTCATTCAAAGATGGAACAAAAATTAAGGGTGATTAATTAAATAAGGTAAAGTATTGTAGTGGGGTGAGGTGATTGGAGAGATGAAATGTATTGTGGATTATTATTGTGGGGTGAGGTGAATAAAATAAGTATTGTTGTGGGGTGAGATGATTAAAATAAGATAAAGTATGTGTATTATTGTGGGGTATTATTGTGGGATGATGTGATTAAAATAAGTATAAAAGTTTATTAAATAAGGAAATAGGGAAGATGTTGTGAATAGATGAAAAAGGAAAGAGGGAAGATTATTTTGAATAGGAGGGAATATAAAATTTTGTTGTCTACACTTATGGATCGTACAGTTGGGTGAAATGTAAAGACTTCTTACCATGGATGTACAGTGACATTCAACATGCTACCATGGGTGAGAGGTTGAACTTCACCATCTTACCATGGATGGACACTGAAACTCAACGTTTGACGATGCTAGGGCACTGGGCTTCATCGTCAGTCCATGGTAAGAGATGTTGAGCTTCAAGGTCACATACCATATCATGTTGGACTTTGTAACTCAACGTCTAATCCATGGTTGGATGACTGGATGTTGAGTTTCAAAGCCTGACTTATTTTTAACTTTAAGCTTTCAAATTTCAGCAAGGTCACGATGAATTCTAACTTTTTAAAATTGTAGTTCTCAAACATTTTAAAATATACTCCGTATCGAATTATATAAAGCAAATTCGTGCATTTTTGCCCGAGTGTAACACTAGTTAATTAATATGTAAATCAAAGGTTTTATAAATTTGTTTTATTTTTTCATGAAAGTTCAATGTTATATACTCCTTCCGTCCCGTCAATTGTTGTCATATTTCTTTTTACGGTGTCTCAGTCAATTATAGTCAATTCTAAAGTAAGAATGTTTTTATGAGTAAATTAAACTCCCAATGAGACTATTATCCACTTATCATCCACTAATGACCACAAATGGTTCCATACTCTTTTCTTGTCTATGTGTCAAAATAAAAGAACAACAATTGACATTTAAAAGTGAAAAACGGAGTACTATATTAGCCCTATTACAACCCCGGCGATGCATGAAATGAAGGGTGTAAACGTAATTGAACATGAGCGGAATATCCAATATTCCAACCCGCGGAAAACCATAGCACAACCACCCACTGTTATACTACTAGACACTAGTATATATATGCATAACACTGAATAATTGCGATCACACAAATATATACAGTATTCACTTAAATCAGATCTCTAAAACCTAATCACATAAACTAGATCACCCTTCTTTACATCCCAAATTAATATGGCTCGTAAATTCTTTGTTGGTGGTAACTGGAAATGCGTATGCTTTCTAATCTTCTACTCTCTATTTACTTTCATTTATTTACACTTTCATTTCACCCATCTTTCTTTCTATGCTTTTTTTTATGTCATTTTTTGCGAATTTATGGACCTAAGATTCGTATGTATAGTTTGATTATATTGGTTTAGGTTGATGATGATCAGACAGTGATTATACTGGTTTAACTTTATTTATTTTTGTATAGTTTGATTTTCTGAATTCACAATTAGTGATAATATAGTGGCAACCTAGTTAGCACGGACACTCCTCCTACTTAGCCGTCCCGTGTCGGACACACGGACACCTATAAATAAGGAATAAGGAATGAGAGGTTGGAAGATTAAAAGAGATTGATTTGAAAATGATTTTGGTTGGAAAATGAGAATAAAGTATCGTCAAAGTCAAATTTTACCTTCAATTATTTACATTTAATATCAAATATAAAATCGTACAAATATAAAATCGTACGTTATTTATAACTATAAAATATACTCCCTCTTATTCCATCTATTCTTCCCTATTTCCTATTTAGTCTATTCATGTTTTCTTCCCTATTTCCATTTTTGGAAGTGGGGTTGTGTGTTTTGTGTGGTCCATATTTAATTGCATGTGAGGTATAATGTTTTGTGTGGACCAAATTCATTTCCTTAATCCTAGAACTCAAATGAAAAGGGAAGAATACATGGAATAGGAGGGAGTATATTTTATTCAATTTAAATGTCGTGTCCCGTGTCCTAAATTTCACGAGATGCCGTATCACGTGTCCGTGTCCGTGTCCGTTTTGGTGCTACCTAGGTGGCAACGGGCATCCCTTTTAAGGCTGTAAAAATTGCAATCATTGTTGTGCCGAATCTTGATTACCTCTTGGTGGGCCTCTGCTGCTTCGTTGTACATGGTCCATAATAGTGCGATATTATCCGCTTTGGGTCAAGCCCTCACAGATTTACTCTTGGACTCTTTCCCAAAAGGTCTCGTACTATTAGAGGTGGTGTAAACTTATAAAGATGATCTTCATCTTTACACCACTTATGTGCCAAGTGGGACATGTGTTTGCACCCTAACAATGATTCAAGAGGAGACAAATAACTAACGTCAGAAGGCCATTAGAGTAAAAGAGAAGAAAAGTCGAATGTGTTTGGATGATTCACATGTAGTTATTTAGATATTGTACGATGAGATTTAACATGTCGTGACACGCTTATTATCTTCTTTGGAAAAAGAAATAAGTTGATTGAAAGGGAAATAAGTTGGAAAGAAAAGGAAGGAATTTCACTCACTTAAGTATGGTGTATATGTTTATTATCTTCCTTAGCTAAATGTTTGAATGATTTTTATGTAGAATGGTACAACTGGAGAGGTGAAGAAGATAGTTGAGACTCTTAATGCAGGGAAAATTGCATCAAGCGATGTTGTTGGTAAGTTAATCTTTGTCTTATTATGTCACTGATAATGTGAATGTAAATTGCTCAGAGAGTTGATTTATAGTTTATACTAGACTCTTTTAATTTCTATGGTCTTACTATGACCATCAACATCTCCAACTACTGCTGAAAGTAAGTTGCAGTATATTGATACTTAAAAAAGGTTCAACTGTATATAATGAAAAATTTGCCGTCAAAGTAGATTACGGAAATTAAAGGGTAGAATACAAATGTGATGAGTGGAGTATGTTCATATTTATGTTGCAATATCTGAGCTGTCTTACGTTGGTTGTTTTTGGAATGCAGAGGTTGTTGTCAGCCCACCATATGTATTCCTTACTACGGTGAAAAGTGAGTTGAGGCCTGAAATTCAAGTTGCTGCTCAAAATTGCTGGGTTAAGAAAGGTGGTGCTTTCACCGGTGAGGTCAGGTATGTAGAGGCTCGTTTTTTACTTTTACTTTTTGCTTGAAAAGAGTATTATCTCCAGCTAACTTGTTTTGACTTCTTGAGTTGCTGCTAATGAAATGATATATCATTTGTGAAGTGGTGAATTTTGGCTGGGTCTATTGTTCATGTTGCAAATGCATCAATTTATCTACTTATATTACTTGATAAACTTACACATATACTGCCGCCTTGTGTGCTGCGGACTTCATTTTGACACTTATGGTCGTTTTGTTTATTGCACTAAGACTTGTATATTAATTTTTTCTGCTTGTTGGATTTCAATGCGTTTTATGTGTCCCATTTTTAAATGCGTTGCAACATTTAAGAAGGGACACGGACTAATACTGGAACAAAACTAGGCGTTTTCATGGAAGTTTAATGGAGACTTGAGTCACGTTTTACACTTTGTTTGCATTCTAATGTGGAGGAGGGAAGGAAGAAGAAAGAATGACGAGGCAAGGACGGGAAGGAGAAAGTGAAATTTCCCTACTTGCATAGCTTTCGATCCTTCCCTCGCTTCTTCTCCCCTCTCTCTACTTTCCTTCATTTTAACAAAAGGAGCTAATGTCTTTATGTGGCTAAAGAGTCTTGTTAATGTGATGGCGTTACTGTGTTAGTATAAAGGCTCTGTGCCGTAGAACTTCTGAGGGTGTATAGATGTACTGAGCTTACTGGAGCTTCTGCAAAACATTAGTTAAAGAACGACTAATGTGCGATGGTTTCTCTATGGTTGGCAAACTTACCTCTGAAGTTTATCTGATGGAGGTTTTACATATGAAATTAACAAGCTCTCTAATGGGAGCTGAATTAGTGGTTTTTTTGGTTTGTTATTTGAAATTAACAAATTTCTTTCGTAAATGGACATTTATTTGATGCAGTGCGGAGATGCTCTCTGATTTGAGCATTCCATGGGTCATCCTTGGTCATTCTGAAAGGAGAGCTTTGCTAAATGAATCTAACGAGGTAGCATTTCAGCTAAACTTGGTTCATTATCATCGCCAGTGCATGTTATATTACTTTTTGAAATTTTGAATATTCTGTAAATGTGATTTTGAGTCCTCTCTACTCCCTATTCTTTGTTTTCTTGAAGTTTGTTGGAGAAAAAGTTGCATATGCTCTTTCAAAAGGTTTGAAGGTCATAGCTTGTGTTGGAGAGACCCTTGAACAAAGGGAAGCTGGCACCACTATGGACGTTGTAGCTGCCCAAACCAAAGCAATTGCTGGTAGGCATCTTTGTCCCTTTAATGATGCACGTCCTGGCCTTTTCATTCTGTAATGTATGGGGTTCATCATTAGATAATCTCTTTTGCTGATGCATGTTTTAATTTCAATAACTTGGATTTAATGCTGATATTTTACTTATCATGTGCTCCTTTTAAGCCAACCTTGTTGAGATGAGAGTCAGTTTGTGATATTTCCGTTTGTGGTGTTCCGGGACCCCCGAAAGAGCCCCCTGGCTGCGCCACTGGATAGAGTAGTGGAAGCATCTTGTAAAACAGAGTGACTATGGTTAACTTTGTTTAATAGGAAACTTGATTCATGATATATTATAGAGGACGTTATCGTTAAGATTAATGCATGAATTGGAACTGTCAAAGTCAATAGTGTCTGTTAGTTTAAAGCCTTGTCTTAATATACTCCCTACGTCCCATTCATTTGTCCTCTTTTTTATTCTTCGTGGGAGTATTTAATCGAAGGTAAATAAAAAAATGATTGGGATGAAGAGAGTAGATTTCTTCATTAGATCTATATTTATGGTTCAATTTTTTTGGAAGTTCACATTTCAAATTTTTTTAGCGCTCATGATATTTTCTAGTTTATTGACTCAGCAAGCTTCTTTCTTGTACAGATAAGGTAACTGACTGGACAAATGTAGTTATTGCTTATGAACCTGTGTGGGCTATCGGAACAGGAAAAGTTGCGTCTCCAGAGCAGGCTCAGGAGGTACTTTTATCTTGTTTGAACTCGTAAATGCTTTATATATCTTTGATTCTGTATGCTTTAGTGCATAATATTAGTCTATTGGTGTAATACCATATTAACTCTTACGCTAACGCTATCCAGGCTAGCTGGAGTCTGGCATAGGCTCTTTTCATGGCATGACTCTGATATATGATTATACTATCCCAGTGTGTATCTAAGAAGTAATAAATGAATCTAACATTCTTTGGGAACTAATTGTATAGTCTATTGTATAAAGCAAACGAATGGTGTTAACTCAGGGTCAAGCTCAAAGTATATGGACTAGAAAGAAGATAAAACTTCAAATTTTGATGCTCCTCTAATTTTAAATCTTTATACATAATCACATGAGTATATGTTTGCCATTCGGCTCAATGTTCGTGATTACCCTAATCTAACAGTGCCTCAAGAGCTCTTGCAATTGCGGGATAGGGGGGAGGATTTATGCAGACTTGCACTAATTCAACCCAATCTTAATTTCATATTCGTCTCTGAAATCCTAATAGAATCTTGAACACAGTCATCTATCATATGTGTTTAGTGAACAAAAACAATAGCATTACCCTCGTACATTCACGTAAGGCATATGCTGTTAACATGACTCTGATGTTCAGTATTCATGCCTGCTTTACAGGTGCATGCTGAACTCAGGAAATGGCTCGTGGCTAACATTAGTGCTGAAGTTGCTGCCAGTACAAGAATCATCTATGGAGGTGATTGTCTTGTTCTATAAGATCCTTTCAATTTCTTGTTTCTTTGCTCAATGGTTTAATACTTGATGTCTATGAATATTCAATGGTTTTCTGCTGTTTCTTTTTTTCCCTTCAATTTGACGTCATCATGTCAACCATCCTGAATTTCCGTTGGCCCCAGACTGATGCTTACCAGTTACCTCTAAAAGAATAGCCAGAGTGTTCCGGATAATAACACACTTGACACATAACTAAACCTGAAATGACCGACCTGGATGCAAACATATCTGAAATGCCATATGTGAACTGTATACAACCTACTCGACCTGTTTGCTCGGCCTATATTTGCTAGAAAAGTTTGGTGTTTCATGTTTGAACCATTATCATTTAAGGCCGATTGAAGCTCTTGTGAATTTGGGACTGTCTTTGTCTTTGTATTATGTGTTCACACAATGCAAATTAGAAGCTTGCACTTTTCTCTGGGTTAAAGCCGAAAATAAAAAGCATATATCAGCTAGAGACAGAACGGGGGATATAATTGTAGAGAATTGATTCATGTAGTCTTGGAGCAAACTATATGGAGACAACCTCACATAAGAGACCAACCTTTCAATCATATGATTCAATGGGAATATACACAAGTATTTGGATTTTCTTGCATACGAGATTGTCTCATATAAGACTTAATGTGGTTGCTGCAGGCTCAGTGAGTGGTGCAAATTGTAAGGAGCTGGCCGGTAAGCCTGATGTCGATGGGTTTTTGGTCGGAGGGGCCTCTTTGAAGGTAACTGTCGTCGTCAATATTACTTTTTTTTTTCATTTTATGATTTGTCATTGTGGTAGTCTTAAATCTTAATCCTCTGATTATCTCTCCTTCCCATCCAGCCCGAGTTCATTGACATCATCAATTCCGCAACTGTAAAGAGCGCTTAAATTTGCCACTGCAACGCGGTGTTTGATGCTTCTGAGCTATCAAGAGAGTAATGTGTTATTAATTCCCAGTTTTTTGAAAAAATAAGCTCTGTACTTTTGACAAATTTGTTGCTATTGGCTATCATGCAGCAAAATAATCTGACAGGATGCTTAACCACGTGTTCATATTTTTAATTTCATTACTTGAATGACATTATTGTCCTTGTTAATTTGAAAGGAGTATTTCGGATTTTCATGCGCGTGACTTCCTATACAATGCTTTAATGGCTCAGTAAGTCTCCCTTGTGACGGGTATGTCCGTCACTAGCTTGCAACATACTTCGTAACAAGTATCTCCCACCTAGATAGATAAGACAAGCCTAGGGATATATTCGTCACAAGCTTGTAATTTGTGTTTATGCTTTCACAGGCGAGTAAATACCAAACTACAAGACGACTCAAACTACACATATAATTCTCCACCTTACTCAATGGCCCTACTGGAGTCTGAAATGACTAATGTATACGAAGTATACCTAAACACCGTACATCAACAAATGTTAAAATTTATTTATTTCACAAATTCTCATTTCAGACACTACTATCCGTCTTAAGCTTAAGACGGGTCAAGTGCATACTAAATTACCCTACTTGTTGCCTAGGAAGTAGATTTTTGTCTTTTATTATCATGTGGTAGTATTTGACACGTCTTGGGTTTAAGACGAATAATACCCGTCTTAAGCAAGATTTACTGTATTTATTTATCGAAAACACATGAAATTCCTGTACGCCACTTTAGTACCAGATCAATGACAACTGAACTTGTCAATTACCTACTTTGGCTACTTGTTTGATGTACATAAAGACTAAAGACTAAAGAGGACTATTTCTCTTCATCAAAAAGGAGAAGAAAAAGAAGACTATTTCTCTCAGGCAAATTTTCGTAGTACACTATTAAACGGTCACAAGCTTTGTGAGTTGTGACACCTCGCAGTCGATTAAAACAAGTAGGAAAGAATTATTGTGATTTTATGAGAGGTCACAAGCTTGTAACGGTGACAATCAAGATTTGTTGTTATCTTGGTATGATGAAATATATTTTTTTGTGCTAATGATTAATGAACACACGAAACAAATGGAAAAAGCGGTATGATTCACCTATATATGACCGTAATTTTCAGCTTAAGAGGTTTTTGAATTCCGTTCACCCTATAATCAACAGAATATGAAATATATATTCGTTGTTGAAAAAAACGATGAAGCATATATAAGGTGGGCTCACCCTCCAATCCAATCATTTGTTTGTCTTTGATTAAAATAATTCTCACAAATAGTGGTTAGTGCACATGCCCCATACCATGTGCGGAATTTTCCACTTTGGAAGTTTGTGTGATATTGGGGGATGTCAACATGTGACATTCGGTCACAAAGGCTCTGATACCATGATAGATGAACCATCTCAACCAAAATCTTAAGTTAGTGGTTGAGGTCTATATATTATAGTTATATTCTATTACAATAATCTCTATATTTCATTCTCTAAATTTCTTGTTCATTTCCTCTTACAATCCTATATTATATATTATATTAGTATTCCTCATTTATCTCATCAATCACTTGCACCGTTAGATTGTTCTAAAATATAATCTGAACCGTTAAAAGGTAATGAAAGGAAATAGAGAGAATCTAAGGGTGTGTTTGAATATGAGGATTTGGAGGAAAGTAATCATAGGAAAATGGAGGGATCGACAATTATTGTTTGGTTAGTAAAATGGAGGTGAGGGAATTTGGAGGGGATAGAAAATGGATAAAAAATTATTACCCACAAAATGACCTTCCTCCATTCCCAATTAGTAGACTATACTACCAATTGTATACAAGTAATAGTATAGATTTAAAACTTTATAATAAAGAAGTTGAGCTTATATATATATTTTACGAGCTTTATTGAAAAGAATATGAGCGTTTTTATATAAATTGTAAACTCAAATATTATAATGAAAATAAAAACAATACATATAAGTTCAATTAGATTTTAATTTTGACATCTAAGAAATTAAAATGTAACAAAAAAATTTTAAAAGCTCGAAAAGATTGCGCATAAGCTCAATTAGATTGATATTGGATGTAGCATGCTCATATAAATCTGATTGTATAGTCTTGTTTGTGCTCCACTCCCCCTCTATTCCCCTTCCAACACTTTCCCTTTCGCTCCAATTTTGTTATCCAAACGCACCCTATATTTCTCTTTAGTGATGACAAATTTGGAATTATCTTAACAACCCTCAATTATTATGGAGTTTTTTAATTGTCATTATATATTTAGGGGGTGTTTGGTTGGAGGGGTTGGAATGGAATGGAATGGATTTGATCCATTCTAGTGTTTGGTTGGGGCATTTTGGAATGGAGTTAGAATCCTAATGGATTCTAAATCCATTCCAACCCCTTCTAATCCCATACCCAGTCTTACCCCAAGATTCAAACTCCATTCCATAATCTTTGACATTCTACTCCATTCCAATGTTGAACCAAACAATAAAAAACAAGTATGGGATATAGAATCCAATCCTCAGTGGTATGACATTCCATACCATTCCATTCCAACCATTCGAACCAAACACCCCCTTATATTGTCTTCATTTTAAACGATTTCAAAAAATTACATGCGATTGGTTAAAAGGTAGGGACTAGGGAGTTGAGGGACAAGACTTTTAGTCTTTTATTTATTATTACTTATCCATGGCTTTATAACAAGCCATCTGTTGACCAACTTGATTGAATCCCATTTCTTGCTACTTTCCTCCAACTTTCATCATTCATATAAATCACACTTGTCTTGTTCCAAAGAAAAAGACCTGTTTATGATCAGAGTGTTTGTTAACATAACAAGTTGAAGTGCTTTCTTATTTGGGTTTGATGGGTTGTTGTTTTTCTTTGAGTGCCAAAATTAAAGCTCATGACACTTCTCTCATTTCTCTCCATCATCCAAGTAAGACTACTCTCTTTTTTTTTTTTTTTTACTTTTGTGTTCTTTTAATTTAATTTATAGTCTTCTCATTTGATTTTGATCATCAAATTATACTCGAATTTAATTTATTGATTAGTTTTTAAAATTAAATCCTTTCGAAGGATGTTCGATTTTTGCTGCTAACGAGATTTAAACTCAGATCATGAGTACTGCTTCTCGTGACTTTACCAACTAAGCTGGATCATCGGACCGATACAAATTTTGATATATTTATTTTTGACGTCATTATCTAGTGTGCAATATTGATCTCGTGTGCCAGTACTGGTACAAATGTGGTTTAACTGCCGACATTTTTTTAGGCAATAAATTAGGGTAAATCCACTACATTTTTACTCCATGTCACAATAAATTGGGTTATGATAAATTTACTGTCATTTTTACTAATGTCACACAAGTTTTGAGAGAATGAATATGAAGATATTCATATAATTTGATTATATGTGAGTGACATTAAACAAAATGGTAGTTACGTTATCATTGTCTATAAATGAAATACTCTGTAGTCCGTACTCTTTCTGTCTTATTCATTTGTTACTAAAGTCGAATTGTTGTATTTTCGTATAATCATCAATCGATCATTTTAACTTGTTGTTGAATTAAATTTGATTCTGTATTAATGGGTGTGTTTCTTTCCACTTTCCGAATTGAATTATGCATCCTTTTGGTTATTTACTGATGATTGGAAATAAAATTTAAATTATAGTATTACGAAAGACTTGACAGAAAAGAACTTTGAATTATTCAACTCTACATAGATAGATTGTTTATGCTATCTTATAATGTCATTAATGCAACTATATTTTTCATAAGCTTCAATTTCTGACACTTCATAATTGATATTATTGTGAACTAAAGGCGGTATCAGTAGCCGAGCTAAATCTGAAAGACTGAAAAATATAAGATCAGAGGGTGAGATTTTGGAGTCCTCAAATTTGAAGAACTTTTCCTACGATGATCTTAGTACTGCAACTCGAAATTTCCGGCCTGATAGTGTGGTAGGTGAAGGTGGTTTTGGTAGTGTCTACAAGGGGTGGATTGATGAACAATCTTTGGCTCCGGCTAAGCCGACCAATGGAATGGTAATTGCTGTCAAAAGACTTAATCCGGAAGGATTTCAAGGTCATAAAGAGTGGTTGGTGAGTATCTTTTATGAACATTTGATTGAACCATGTTTGTCATTTGACTAGTACTCCGTATTATTTAACTTTGTTGGCTAATGGAACAAAGCAAACCAATTTGAGGACGACTGCCCTTACTAGCCTCCTAGCTTCACCACTGAAGCAAAATTAGTCATCACTATGCTGCATAAGCCTCAATTGTGAAGTAGGAATTGTTCAATACATTTATCAACCTATCATGGCAATCATGGGGTTATGCGGAAACCGTCTGCTTATGTTAGGCTTCATTCAGATTTTGGTTATGTTGATGCACAGATCATAACTTCTTTTGTGGTTATTTTGAATCACAGACCGAAATCAACTACTTGGGGCAACTACGACATCATAATCTGGTAAACCTCATTGGGTATTGCGTAGAAGATGAACATCGCCTCTTAATATACGAATTCATGCGACGCGGTAGCTTGGAGAATCACCTATTCAAGAGTGAGTTTATTAGGCTTCCATCATTTACATGCTCTACAAATTGAAAATCTCCCATTTGGAGTATGTATATATATATATAGGAGTATCTAACTTGAACAAAATGGTGTACAAAACAGGATCCTCTCGTTCTGAGCCTCTATCGTGGAATCTTCGAATGAAGATTGCTCTTGGTGCTGCAAAGGGGCTTGCTTTCCTTCATAGCCCTGCAATTAAAGTCATTTACCGCGATTTTAAGCCCTCAAACATACTCCTTGATTCAGTAAGTCAAGCTCCTGTCTTTTAAGTTCCATGTTATCAACAGCTCTTCAACTTCTTATCCTGGATTTCGGTTGATAGTTTGTGTGTTATATAGGATTTTGATGCGAAGCTTTCTGATTTCGGCCTGGCGAAAGATGGGCCATTTGAAGACAACGGCTATGTCTCTACTAGAGTCATGGGTACCCATGGATATGCAGCTCCAGAATATCTTTCCACTGGTGAGATTCTGCTTTAATTGAATTTTATTACGCATTGTTGAACTAATAAGTTGAATTTAACTCAACGGTTTAATGTAGGTCATCTCACCACCAAGAATGATGTTTACGGGTATGGAGTCGTTCTCCTCGAAATAATGACAGGAAGGCGCGTGCTTGACCCAAACCGGACGAGGAAAGAGCAAGACCTAATCGAGTGGGCAAGGCCTTACCTAAGGAAGGAGAAAGTAAGTAGGATAATGGACTCAGCAATCCAAGGGCAGTACTCATCAAGGTCAGCAAAGATTATAGCCAACCTTGCTGTACAATGCTTATCAATAGACCCTAGGTTCCGGCCAAATATGGACGAGGTTGTCTTAATACTCGAGCAACTCCAAGAAGGCAGTAATATGGGAGGAGATGCGCATCCTAAAACCGGATCAAGCCATGGATCCAAGTCTCGTAAGACACGGGCCATTGGTAAGGACGTGACACCATCTATAGCGCCAGTGTGTAGTTCGTAGGAATGTTGCGCTTTAGTTTTCTGGTCGTAGAGGTGAAGGTTATATGCTCGGTGCGTCCTATTGCATTTGTTTTGTTGTAAGAAAAATGATGAGTAGTATGTAAATAGCTTATCCAATGTAAATGGAAGATTTTGAATACCTGGTTTCAGTGGTTTGATAGATAGTCAGCCTTCTTTGCCTTATTTGGTTGATTAATAAACACGGAAAGTGAGATTTTTAATGTCTTGAATTTTTTTTAATAAAAGTGTACAATTTTGAGTATGTACTGAAGCACTACTCACAAGTCACAAGTCACAATGTAAAGGGGGGTTGGAGCATTACAGGTTGCACAAATCCGACTTAAGCTTAAAGACATGTCAGATAGTAGAATAAGACAGAGAAGTAGAATACATGTAAATTTATCTTAAATACTCAAGTGGATTGATAATTGATCTCTTTAAATGTTAAGACAGATAAACTCCGTTTTAAGGGGGAGACTGGCTGATTTTATAAATCATACGAGTGATATGGTTCACACTACTCCAATCAGAATAATTCTCCTTTGAAAAACAACTAATATTTTTTGTAACTTATTACTACAAAGAACCTCTTATTCAAATAATTTTCTTACTAGTATACATCCCGCGCGAATGCGCGGTTTTTTAGATAGAGATATAGGAGAATTTAACAATTAAATCACTAATTTTTTGATTTAATTATAAAACTACTATTAATAATTTTTTGTATTAAGATATGTGTTGTAATAAATAACTTATATACTTTGTATATGTTAATTTTTTTTTAATATAACTAAAATTTAAATGTTAACATAGTACGGAATAGGAATCTATATTAAGATAAAGTGTAAGAATTATATATATAATTCGAATGTTTTTTCGTTTAGAAGTAAAAATAATTACGAATACTATTTAACTTATAGTACATAATTTTGTATCAAAAGCATCAAAAAGAAAAGTTTGTATCGAAAGACGGAATAGTAAAATTATTTATAGAAAGGGTTTGATAAAAAAAAGTGTTCATGGTCATCATGTTAGTTTTAAGTATAATAACAGTAAAATATTTCTATCATATCATACGTATAATTAGCGCAATTTCATTTATGTGACAAAGACAGAAAATCTTATTAATATTTTTATGCAAATTGTAATATATTATACCATTTTTAAACAGAATATAATTAGTTATTGTTTGGAATAGTATGACTTAGTTGTAAATATAACATAAAGAAGTCTAATTATAGAATAACTCATTAGGCGGGAAAATTTTAATAATCTCTTATTCTTTTAGTATAAGGGGGATTCAAATAACTTTCTTATTTTATTTTAACTCTTCAGGTGAAAGTTTCAAATTTTGACCTTTAATAGGTGTTGAAATATACTAAAAAAAATAATACTCGTAAGATTTATATTCAATCATAAAAATCTTTTTCAGAAAAATATCCTTTTTACAAAAACAAATACTCTATATATAGGTAGAGAAGTTAATATAACGTCTTAAAAAAATGTCTAAAGTCAAATGAAAGAGTACGGTCTTTTATAAGTTTATTGAGTAACTATTTTACAAATTAGAGAAAAATATTTTTTCACCCTTTGTATGGAGTACTGAAGCTGAATACTTTTGGCAGTGGCGCATATGGAAGGTTTCAGAATCACTTGATGTTTGCTGATGATCTTCTCATATTCTGCAAAGGGGATATAAAATCAACACAAATTCTCATTGAAGACGGGTTCTATCCGTCATAAGCTGAAAACGGATAGTGCTCTTCTCACAATATGTAAGTGGAGGGCAAGTGGAGGATAAATGGAGCACATGTAACACCCGTGATTAGGGGTGAACAAAAACTGGCCTGGACCGGATCCCCGGGTCCCAAAAAATATGGTGACCGGTCTCCGGTCCGGTCCATACTTAATTTTTTTTTTTCAATTTTCCCTTTAAAAGAAGCATTAGAACAAGTTTATGAAACTTAATAAATAAGAAACATATATACCTCTCCAAAACAACGTTGTTTGGAAACCAACGAAAACAAGGGTCCACTTCAAACGGTCATAACTAGAGTTCTAGACATGCAAATGCAGAAATTCCAAATGGAGGTGATAGCTTATCTTCTTACGGTTCCAACGGGATGTCACAAGCTCAAAACAAGCAAGTAACGAAGGAGATATGATCATTTTACGAAAAGGGGTCAGTGCAGGAAAACTGCAGTCGGCAGCGAGTAACGCTGCCAACGCCCTACGACGCAGCCAGCGTCCCACGACGCAGCCAGCGTCCCACGACGCAGCTAGCGTCCTTCACGGGATTCAGGCACGATCAAAACCAACATGTTATCAACAACAAAAATCCTCATTTATCATCACAAACCATCAATTCTCATATCAATTAACAACTAACAACATCCATCAACAACAACACAAGTCCTAAGCATACTAACCATAATCTAAATACGATTACTAGCCTAGAAAACACAAAAAACACGTAAATGATATCGAGTAACCCTTCACCGTTACCTTTATGCGTCTTTAAACGATTTCTAAGCCTTCCTCCACTAGATAGTAAACTTTGTCGGGGTCTAGAAAGTCTCCACCTAAACAAAGACGACAAAAGATGAATATAATTCACCTTTGAGAAAGACGGATAAATTGAAAAGCGAGAAAGATGGTAATTTTATTACCAATACGGATAGAGGAAGATGAGAGGGAAGGAATAAGACGAACCTTAGTGAATTTGAACAAGAAATGAGGGAGTAGCGACGAATCTAAGCTTGATAAAAATGGAGTTTAGGTTTTTGGTGGTTTGATGAGGAAGAAAGAGTAAGTGGAAAATGAAAGAAGGAGTTAGGGTTTGAGGGAGTATATGAAAGGTGAGTCGAAAAAGTCAAGAAAAGTCAAAGACGACTTAAGACGGGATTCACATGGAATCTCGCGGAAATTCCAAATACGAACTCGGAAATTCTAAATTCGACTCGGAAAAATTAATTCTAAACAAAAACTAAATTTCGCTGAAAAGTATCCGTAAAAATATTTTTACTATTAAAATAGGGTACATTTGCGGGTGTTACATTGATTCTTAGCTTATTCTTTTTCTTTTCTTCCCCTCTTCCTAGTAAGGTAAGAAAAATCTAGTCTTTCTCATTTTCGTTTTCTCATCTTTTTCCAAGGTGAAAGTATTCATCTTTGGTATCAAATTTGTAGGAGGAGACCTCCAAGACCCAGACCGAGACTATTTCCTGGTAGAAGAAGAAGAAGAAGAAAATTGTTGAAGACGCAGATAGGTAACGGTGAAGGGTTACTCGATATCAATTTGTGTTTTAATGTTTTAATTGTGATTTTAGTTAGGAAAGATGCAATCTTGCCTTAATTTCATGAGGAAATGTGTTTGTAATTCTTTCATATGTATGAATTCATCTTCTATGCTTATCTTTCACTAATCCTATGTTAAGTTACATTCAAGTTGTTAATTATGCTTATTTTATCATGTTTGGACTTAAGATGGGTATTAAATGTGCCTTGGTTTGCCTTAATTGATTTTACCCAATGATTGGTGATGATTATTATGCATTAAATATGGTTTTATGTTGGTAAATGTTGTTGGAATTGAATGGGTAACAATGGAACTTGGGTTTGATTGTTGTTGAAGTGAATTCTCGTCTTTTGTAGCCTCAGCCGGCCGACCGGCTGGGAACAAGTCTAATGTGAAATTGATAATTTGAAGATTTTTGATAATGCGTGAGTCCCAGCCGGCCGACCGGCCACCGGTCAGCCGACCGGCTGGGAACCCCTTGTGAAATTGTTGGATTTTTGATAGCATGCGAGTCCCAGCCGGCCACCCGGCAGCCGGCCGACCGGCTGGAACTCCCCCCTTTATATTTTTCCATCTTTTCTCTCAATTGGCTTGTGACCCAGCCGGGTAGCCGGCGGCCGGTCACACCCACCGGCTGGGGATCCCCTGTATATTTATGGTGTTCTTTGACATTGTTGTAGTGCCAGCTGGGTAGCAGGCGGTCGGTCCCCCTGACCGGCTGGAACCACCTGTGATCCTTTCCCATCTCTTTTCCTTATGCTTTCACGTATAATAGTTCGTAAGGTTTGTTTATCGTATAAACTTACGTAATAACATTAAATATTCATGTTTAGAATATATGATATCCCACTTGATTATATCACATGTTTTGTGACGGTTTTTTATATGCTCCCCCTTGAGTCGGTTCTACCTTATGTTTTGATTTGAGCACTAATCGTTGAGTGCTATGAACTCTCATTCCCCGGCTACACCTCCTTGCTCGTTAGACTAAAATGTCGGAACGAGGAGGTGTATCCTTGATGCTTGTATGCATGTTTTAGTGGCTTCTTGACGACGTTGTTGGGAGGTAAACGCAATGCGTTGATCGAGCCGGCCGTCAAATGTCGTATCCTTGCAAGGTGGTGTCATTGCATGTAGCGTACCGCTTGATTATGATTCTGGTGCTCTTTCCGCCTCTTTCGAGTAGTTTGACCGAATTTGGGGTACTCGGCTTCTGTGTTTGACCGAGTCTTGGATGCGAAACGTTTATCGCATGTCGAATCGGAACACGTTTATTCCGAGAGTCTGGCCAGGTTTAGACTAGGACCGTATAGTTATCGTCGTCATACCGGGAGGAAATGAGTCTTTCATATACGAAACGTTTATCGTGTATGGTTCAGGGAAACGTTTATCCCGTGGACGTGTTTTGATCATACTTGCTATGTACATGGTTGATATATGATTATTTTAGACCGTTTCCCCTCCTTATTTTCTTATGTTTCATCGCATTTAGTTTTATTTGGCGTCGGTTTTATCGTATTTTGGCCCTCATCTCGTGTACTCTCATACTATTTAATTCCGTTTCAATTCATAGGAAATATGTCAAGACAAGGACGAGACGGGATGAGAACCGAGAAACCGTCACAAAACTAAACACAATGAAGAAA
This sequence comes from Heliosperma pusillum, assembly GCA_022085475.1. Classification (NCBI taxonomy): domain Eukaryota; kingdom Viridiplantae; phylum Streptophyta; class Magnoliopsida; order Caryophyllales; family Caryophyllaceae; genus Heliosperma; species Heliosperma pusillum. Next base: position 254,358 of record JAIUZE010073250.1, read on the forward strand.
GGAAGAAAAGGAGAGGAGGAAGAGGAAACATGGGTCTCAGCCGGTCCAGGCCACCGGCAGCCGGCCAGCCGGCTGAGCACCCAACATCCCACAAAGAAGACGGAAATGAAGGAGGAGGAGCAGTTCGAGACATGATAGTGGCGGCCTCCGGGGGAAATTTCGATAAAATGAACAACGCCGAAATCACGGAGATGATTCAAAACATCTCCGAGATGGAGAATAGCTATGGTTCAAGGGAGAGCGAGGGTAGAGGTGAAGGGTCTAGTAGACTCGAGATGGAAACCAAACTCAAATTGGATGAACTCTCGAAGAAGTTTGATAACTTGGGTCTAGACAAGGGCAAGGGGCAAATCCACGAACTCCAAAGAGAAAGACCAAGTCAAGATAGGGTGTACTATGTTGAGCAACCAAGATCTCCACCAAGATCCTACTCCCAACAACCGATATGCGATACTTGTGGAGGTGTTGGTCACACATATGAAGTATGTCCTTCCTTCCCTCCCGATGATCAATTCCAACAAGAATGTTATGCAATGGAAGGGAACCAACCTAGGTACTCCTATCAACGACAAGAGACTTTCTACCAAGCCTTCCCAAATCAAGACCCAAAACTCTCATATGGAGGGCACCCTTGGATCCCAAGAACCAAGCCCCACAATACCAACCACCTCCCAAACCCGACCATTCAAGGTCTTACAACAACAACAACCAAGGCCAAAATTCCGACTCTAGGAGATTTTCACATCAAAGCAACCAATCCTATGTTCCCCCTCCGTTTAGAGAACAAAGAAACTCCAACAACCGTAACCAATACAACAACAACAACTTCCAACAACAACAAAATTTCCAACAACCTCAAAATTTCCAACAACCTCCACCTCCATGTGAACAATCCAACTCTTCGATTGAGCAAATGCTAAGGAGTATGCAAAATAAGGCAACACAACGTGAAGCAAATGCGGAGCAACAATTCAAACTCTTGAGATCCGACATTTCAAACGTCCAAGCCCAACAAAGGAACTTTGATTCTTATTTGGCTAACCAAGGGCCTATCAACCTTCAAAAAGGAGAGCAAATTCTCCCAATGCAAGGCTCTCACCCTAAGGATGGACCACCGCACCACCAACAAGCACATGTGGTTGCCTTGAGGAGTGGGAAAGAGTTTGAAGATCCATACAAAGACTATGAGCATGAGCCAAAAAGGAAAAGAGATGTGATGAAAGGAGGAGTTGAGAGTCCACCTCTTTCACCAACAATTAGAGGTGAGACTTCCAAGAAAGGGAAGGTTGATGAGCGAGTTATGGATGATGAGAACTTTATGTTGAAGGAAGTGATTCTTGAAGAAGTGGAAAACAAAGAGAAAGAGAAAGAACCCAAGAGAAGTGATGACTCTAAACAAGCCCCACCTCCCAACAAAGCCTACATCCCACCAATGCCATTTCCCCATAGAGAAAGAGCCAAGATCGAGGAGAAGAAATTCTCCAAGTTCTTAGAAATGTTGAAGAAGCTAGATGTCTCACTACCTTTCACCGAGGTAGTGACACAAATGCCCCTTTACACAAAATTTCTCAAGGATGTTCTCACCAAAAAAGAGGGGCATTGGAAGTGATGGATAGTAGCTTTAACCGAGGAATGTAGTGCGGTGTTGCTTAACCATATGCCAAAGAAGTTACAAGATTCGGGTAGCTTTTCAATTCCATGCATGGTGGGCAATGTGAACATTGAAAGAGCATTGTGTGACTTAGGTGCAAGTGTTAGCATCTTGCCACTTCCTATCGCTAAGAAACTCGGCTTACAAGACATGATTCCTACTTTCATGACATTGCAACTTGCCGATCGATCGGTCCAATACCCTAGGGGTGTAATAGAGGATGTACCGGTAAAGGTAGGGAATTTCTACATACCGGCGGACTTTGTGGTATTAGATATTTCGGAGGATCAACAAACTCCAATAATACTTGGAAGACCATTTATGGCAACCGGGGGAGTAATGATCGATGTGAAGAACGGTCGACTCTCTTTCAATGTTGGAGGCAATGTAATTGAGTTTTCCTTAACGGGTATCTTGTCTAAGCCAATGTTTGAAAGTGCTTATTCGGTGGATATTCTAGAAGATGTTATCCAAGATGCTAATGATCTATGTTCGGGGGAAGTTGATGATGAGGATTATGAAGCTATACCACCACTCCTTGATGAAAATGAGGGTAAGAACCCTCCAAAGGTAGACCTTAAACCCTTACCCCCCTCCCTTGAATATGCTTATCTTGATGAGGAAAAGGCACTTCCGGTGATTGTCAATGCTAACCTAAACCTTGATCAAAAAGAAAAACTTTTAAAAGTCCTTACGATCAACAAAAAGGCACTTGGGTATAGCATTGACGACCTTGTGGGTATCGATCCTAGAGTGTGTATGCATCGCATTGCACTAGAGGATGGATACACACCTTGTGCCCAACCTCAAAGGAGATTGAATGATAAATTAAGGGAAGTTGTGAGAAAGGAAATTGATAAATTGCTTGAGGCCGGAATCATATACTCCATCTCGGGAAGCGAATGGGTGAGCCCGGTTCAAATCGTCCCTAAAAAGGGCGGTATAACCGTGGTAGAGAATGAGGGCGGTGAACTCATCTCCACCCGTCCGATCACGGGATGGAGAATGTGTATTGATTACCGTAAGTTAAACTCCGCCTCAATCAAAGATCATTTTCCTTTGCCCTTTATTGATCAAATGCTCGAGAGATTGGCAAATCATGAATATTTTTGCTTTCTTGACGGTTACTCCGGGTTTTTCCAAATTCTCATTCACCCGGATGACCAAGCAAAAACCACTTTCACTTGTCCTTATGGTGTCTTCGCATATCGGAGAATGCCATTTGGACTTTGCAATGCTCCCGGGACATTTCAAAGAGCCATGATGTCCATATTTTCTAAGTACATTGAGAAGTCTATGGAGGTGTTTATGGACGATTTTAGTGTCCATGGCACCTCATTTGATGATTGTTTGAAGAACCTCTCTCAAGTGCTCCAAACTTGCATCCAATTTAACCTTGTGTTGAATTGGGAAAAATGTCATTTTATGGTACAAGAGGGAGTTGTTCTTGGTCATGTCATTTCTAAAAAGGGGATCCAAGTGGACAAGGTAAAAGTTGAGGTGATTGAGAAACTTCCCCCACCCACAAATGTCAAGGGTGTGAGGAGTTTCTTAGGTCATGCGGGTTTTTATAGGCGTTTTATAAAAGATTTTGCAAAAATTGCCAAACCCCTAACCTCACTTCTTGTCAAAGACACTCCCTTCATATTTGATGATTTTTGCCATGAGAGCTTTTGTAGGTTGAAACAAGCTTATATCGGCTCCAATCGTGCAACCTCCCAATTGGGACCTTCTTTTAGAGGTTATGTGCGATGCTAGTGACTTTGCCTTGGGCGCGGTTTTAGGCCAAAGGCACGAGAAGAAGCTTCATGTTATAGCCTATGTGAGCAAGACCTTGGACAATGCTCAATGCAACTACACCACCACGGAGAAAGAGATGTTGGCGGTGGTGTATGCATTTGAGAAATTTAGGCCTTATCTTCTTTGCTCTAAGGTGATTGTTTTCACCGACCACACCGCTATCAAGCACCTTATGGTGAAAAAAGAGGTCAAACCAAGATTGATTCGTTGGGTGTTACTTTTACAAGAATTTGATATGGTGATCAAGGATAAAGCGGGTGCCGAGAATGTTATTGCGGACCACTTATCAAGATTAACCCAAGATGATAGAGGAGATGTAGAGGATGGAGTTCCCATTAATGAGTGGTTTCCCGATGAGACTTTATTAGCAATGCTCGCTACCGACCCTTGGTATGCGGACATTGCCAATTTCTTATGCTCTAATTTCATTCCGGGGGATTTCAACCACCAAGCTAGGAAGAAGCTTAGTTATGAGTCCAAGAGGTATGTGTGGGAGGACCCGTATATTTATAGAAGATGTAATGATGGGATTTACCGGAGATGTGTCACACATGAGGAAGGACGAGCTATCCTACAAGCTTGTCATTCTACCACGTATGGAGGCCACCTATCTACCTCACGAACTCAAGCTCGGGTCCTTCATTGTGGGTTCTATTGGCCATCTATATTCAAGGATGCTTATGCCTTTGTTCACTCTTGTGACTCTTGTCAATGGAGATGCAACATTGGAAGAAGAGATGAGATGCCCTTGAATAGCATCTTGAAAGTTGAATTGTTTGATGTTTGGGGAGTGGATTTTATGGGACCGTTTCCTACCTCATTTGGCAACCACTACATCTTGGTTGCGGTAGATTACGTGTCCAAGTAGATAGAAGCTATTGCCGCTCCCACCAATGACTCAAAAGTGGTGACCAAGCTATTCAAAGATTATATTTTTCCAAGGTTCGGTGTCCCGAGAGCCATGATTAGTGATGGAGGTTCTCTTTTCATCAACCTCATCATCTATGCTCTACTAAAGAAGTATGGGGTTAGACACAAGGTCGCACTTGCCTATCATCCTCAAACAAATGGGCAAGTGGAGGTGTCCAACCGACAAATCAAAGCAATTCTAGAGAGTGTAGTGATAAAGTCTAGGAAAGAATGGAGCACGAAGCTCAATGACATGCTATGGGCATTGAGGACCGCCTACAAGACCCCCCTAGGCACCACGCCCTACCGTTTGGTCTTTGGGAAATCATGTCACTTACCCTTGGAGTTGGAGCATAGAGCTAGATGGGCTTTGAAGGAGCTTAATTACAACATGGATCTCGCGGGTAATAAACGATTCTTGCAAATGAATAAGCTTGATGAACTTCGAATGGATGCCTATGAGAATGCAAAACTTTACAAGGAACGAACCAAGCAATGGCACGATTCAAAGATCGTGAGGAAGGAAATCAATGTTGGAGACAAGGTCCTATTGTTCAACTCAAGATTCCAATTGTTTCCGGGAAAGTTGAGGTCTCGTTGGTCGGGACCCTTTGAAGTGGTAACCGTCTACCCATATGGCTCATATGAGTTGAAAAACAAAGCCGGTGAGTGCTTTAAGGTCAATGGCCAACGGGTCAAATACTACTATGAAGGGCTACCGATTGAGGAGAAGAATGAAATGGATCTTGAAGACCCCCATCTCTTGGAGGATGAGTAGTTCTTAAACCCAAAACTTGGGTTTGGTGGAGTCCCCAAACAACCACCACCCTTTTGTAAATATTGCATGCATTTTAGTTTAGAACTTAGTTACATTTGGATTTATGCTTCAACTTGTGCAACTTTGGATTCGGTGATGGGATCGTGTTGGTTTGTATGAAGTTTGTGTCGTGAGGAAAGTGGGACCCTCCTTTGCTTAGCCTTCGTCCCGACTAGGTGAGTCACTTTGAAAGCAGAAAAATCGAATCTCGGGGCTAAGTAAGGAAGTCGGAAGTCGATCTAGAGGAGAAATGTCGAAAACAAGGGAAATTATTGAAAACACTAAGAAATGGGTCTCAGCCGGGTGACCGGCAGCCGGTCGCTCTGACCGGCTGGGACCCTCTGCCCATTTTTGATTGTTTTTCAAGATGAAAAGGTGAAGGGGGGTGTGAGCCGGTTGGCCGGATAAAGAAAAAGATGAAAAAGGGATGAGGAGAGGCGTCCCAGCCGGTAGGCCGGCAGCCGGTCCGCCGGCTGGGACTCGTATATCAAGGCGAATCTTTAAATTATTGAAGAGGAGAGAAGCTCCAGCCGGTTGGCCGGCAGCCGGTCCGCCGGCTGGGAGCAGTTAATGATGAAGACAAAGTTGGAAAAGGGAGGAGAAGGAAGTGTCAGCCGCTCGGCCGGCAGCCGGTCGGTCTGACCGGCTGAGAACTTCTGAAGCTAAGATTGAAAAAACGCAAAAAAATCCTAAGGCAAATGGGGTGAGCCGGTCACCCGGCAGCCGGTCGGCATGACCGGCTTAGACCCCCTGACCGTGTTTTATACTTCCTTTACCCCTTATTCTTCTTCCACTCTAAATCATTTTCTCAAAATTCACATTCTCCCTCTAAAATTTTCTCCCACTAAAATCCTCCAAAAATCACCCAACTCCAAACTCACCTTCATTACACTACCCACCCTAATCTAAACCCTTAGCTTTCTTTTTCACCATGTCTGCGGCACGAAAAAGAGCGAGAAGTGGAGAGCTGGCGATTGCCCAAGCGGCATTGGTGGCGGGAGCGGCCAACAACGCGAGTCCCGACCCCGACTTTCCGGGTCTCGAATTTGCCTTCGTAACCCAAAAAGGTAAATTCGTTTTGTTTAAAAAACGCCCCCTCCACAACACTCGTTTTATTCATCGCGCCTCTATGCGATCGCTAGGGTTAGATAAAATTACCTTTGATTTGTTTACCGGGGTGGGCATGAAGCGGATGTACGACATCCATGAGAAAACCTCCCCCCGCCTCACTTGGGAATTTTTGAGCTCCCTAAATGTTGTCAAAGACAGAAATTCTAAGGTAGAATCCTTGCAATTCCGGCTTCTCAACTGGGATTATAACCTTTCCTTGGAAGAATTCGCTAGACACTTTGACCTTGACCCGACCCCCTCCCATAAACCACCTGAGAATTTTAACTTAGGGAGGGTTTGGAAGGTCATTTCGGGAATAGATGAGGCGAGGGGGGTGAAGAGACCGGCCAATACGGTTCACAATGCCGCCATCCACATTTGGCATCGGTTTATGGGTTTTACTATTTTTGGGCGGGATGAGCCGCATAATTTCCAAACCCCGGACCTTGAAATTCTAGGGTCCTACCTCTTCACCCGACCCCATGCTTTCAAAGCTTGCATTGCTCACCACTTCGTAGTGCATTTGGCCCGTCTTAGCAACTCTCCGGCGGGTACCTCGGCGATAGTGGTGGGTGGCATCATCACCTACCTTGCCAAATGCCTCACCCAGGGTTTTCCCGGCGTTAACTTTCTCCCGGGGGATACTTACTTGACCTCCGACTACATTCAATACTCCTTGAAGTGGATCAAGAAAAACCCCTTTGATGATAAAAACTATTGGCAAGTCAAGGTAGGCGGGGTAGAGAGAAATTCGGTCCCGCTTCCCAATGCTCTAAAGATGAAAATCGTGAGGGATTCTCCTCACTTCCTTCTCGAAATTGAGGCGGAACCGGAACAAGAGCCCAACACAACCGAGGGCCCCCGAGTTTTCGGCCATGATCGACAACGGCCCACTACCTCCTCCTTACAATACAACCAACCACCACCCTTCTTCCAAACCGGTACTCAATTTGGGGCCTTTCAACAAGGCCAAGGCTCTACTAGCCAACCTCCACAACAATTCCCGCTTCCCGACTCACTTGTTGAGTTCATGGCGAATGTGAACTTGGGCCTCCAAACGGCCGTCGAGGATCGGCAAGAGCTTCACCGGAAGATCGATAGGGTCTACTACGACCAATCGGTGGCTCAATTCCCCGTTTACGATGATTTTATGAGACGGGGATACAACCACCTATCCGGCCTTCACCCTCGCTTCTACCTTCCTCCCGATGGAGGATATGCGACCCCCGACGACTCTGTAGCCTACGGTGACATTCGTGTCACCCAAGATTATTGGAGTGATACCATCTTTCCGCCCCCACCCACGCATGACGAGGGCAATGATGCCCATTGGTACGGAGCTCCTCCACACAACTCGGGGGAGGTGTTCATCACGGGAGATGGGGTGGTGGTGGGTGAAGACCCGACTATGAGTGGTGCCTTCCTTGGAGGACCCTCCATGCCCTTGAGCACGGGTGACGAAGAGGGAGGGAACACCGAGTCCGGTGGAGATTCCGAGTGAAGAAGGTTGGTCATGCTCCCATTTCAAAATCCAAAATGACAAGTATGATCCCTAAATCCAAATCCTTTCATGCATTTTACATTTCCGCATGCATTTAGTTACTTGTAATTTATTTTCGATTAGGACATCTAGTTGCATTCATTTAGGTTGCATTATAATTTAATTATGTAATATATCGTCACATATAGGATTTGCATCCATGTAGGGTAGTTCACATGCCTTTCTTATCTTTGATAAAAAAAAATTTCAAAAAAAAATTTCAAAAAAAAACATGAAGCTTCTTCTCGTGCCTTTGGCCTAAAACCGCGCCCAAGGCAAAGTCAGTAGCAATGGTGCTAGTGCGTGTCATTAACCGTGAGAGTTATGTTACTATAATCGTATGTTTGGATGGATGGTTATATGTTGACTATTTGTGACCGATGGATGACTTTGGTGTGGTTTGTATGTCGAGTCTCTGTCATATCAAGTATATGCCACTAACGGTGAGATGTAAGCCCTAGTGTGTATATAGTTGCCTAAGGGTGTCTTCCTCGAGTCTGTTCATAATCTGATGCTTACGGTTTGGTTTTCCATGTGCCTATGTCATATTATATTGAAATGCATATTTGTACTTCTCGTGACTCATTTATATATATGTGTGCTTCTACATGTTTGTTACCGTTTATGTATGTTTACTTGTGATATGGTTAGGAGAACACAGAGTTACTCCCCCCCGCTGACTGTGGCGTTCATGTTTTCATGAATGAATAGGTTGCTTGCTTGGATCTTTATTGCCTTTTGGGGTTCGGGAGTGAGCTAGCAGGCGTCGGCCCTTATCGATTTTCCCCTTGACGATTTAGCTAATTCATTAGACTCTATTTTATGCTTGACTACGTTATGAGAGACTACGTCTCCTTGTAGTTCTTTATGCTTTAGTTTGTACTCTTCTTGACATTCCTCGTACCTTTTCTTTTGGCATGTAAAAGTTTCGAAAATCTCGTATTTTTGCTATTTAAATTGCATGCTTAGCTTGTTAGTCTTATTTTCCGCTATCGCGAGGGTTGTCACAGCACCCCACTTGTCCTCCCACTTGCATATTGTGAGAGGGGCACTATCCGTTTTCAGCTTGTGACGGATAGTGCCTGTGTTTAGTGAGACTGACCGTAAAATCAATCATTATGATCATTAAAGGTGTTCATTGTTTCTATAATGCTTCTATGCTTCATATTAGTTGTGATAAAGCTGATTTGATAATGAATGGAGTTGTGTCTGATGTTGAGGAGACTATTTTAGAGCATTCTGGATTCAAGAAGGGGTCCCTTGACTCCCTCATAAAAGACTGTCCAAAAATGATTGCACTCATTCAGTTGATAAATTGATTGCTAGAGTTAGAGGGTGGAACAACAGGAGGATTTCTTACTCAGGTAGATTGATTTTGGTTAAATCTGTCCTTTCGATTGTTCATAACTACTGGGCTCAAATTTTTATCTTACCAGTAGGAGTTATAGATAGGATAAATGCTCTTTGTAGTAATTTCTTATGGGAGGGTAATGAGAGCTACTCTAAAGCTCTTCTAGTGACTTGGAAGATGTTGTGTACAGAGAAGGTCTTTGGAGGTTTGTAACTGGTGGATAATAAGCTGTGGAATGTGGCTGCAATTGTGCAGGTTAAATGGATGAGATCTAATAAGGATTATCCTATTGCAGCAAGGTATGAATGGCTAAGTAGAATGGATGAAGTCAAGGTTTCGTGGGCTAAGGTGGTATGGAACAGGCTGAACACCCCTAGACACAAATATCTTGTGGTTGATCAAACTGGAAAGGTTACTTACTCTTCATAGGTTGTTTAAACTAGGAATTGTGAATGAAACAAACTGTCTCCTGTGTGGTAACTATGAAGAGACTCATAAACATTTATTTTAGGATTACATTTTTATTAGAATGTGCCTGAACAGTTTGCAAACTTGGCTATAGAAGAATATAAGAGGGGGGTGATGAACGGTTTTTGTCGCGCACCGTCCAAGCAAAAACAATTTATAAACCCTACTAATGCGATAGCGGAAGTTGGGGTCGAACCACAAAGGACAGTGGGGTTAGGCTATAAGTCTCGGTTTTATTCTAGTTTAGTCAAACAAACAATGTGAGTGATAATAATAAGCTAATGAATTAAAAAAACTAGTAAACATAAACTAAACAAAGAACACAAATTAGGAGAGGCGGCTAGGGTCTCGGGTTCACTTAAGTAGGTGGGGTCAAGTCTAAGACAAAATGAGAGGTGAAACGAAGGATGAGGTCTAGGTGTGTCTCCATCTTTCAATGAGAGAAGGTCCTTGAGTCGAGTCTACCCAAGCTTTCGCCTTAGCCATTCTCAACCCACTTGTCAAGTGCGGTCAACAAATAAGTCAAGGGCTTTCGCCCATAACGAGCCTACACGATAAGAAATGCCAAACTTTCATTTAAGCAATTCAACAAATATATTAAATGCACAAGACAAGAGGAAAACATCCAACGCTCAACATATACAAAATAAGGTAATTAAGATGGGTACAAGTCTAGGTAAAGTCTCAACCTTTCGGTCTAAGAGGTCCCTTAGGTCGGGTCTAAGCAAGTTATCGCTCATATTAGGCCAATCCTATCAAAATCATGTCGTCTAATTACTACTAGTCTAAGCTTTCGCTTTAAAGAGTAGTGAATAAAAATAGAGAAAGACTCAAGTTTTCACTTCAAGCATTTCATCGAACATGGAGTGTGCATAAGATTAAAGACAAGTAACTCACAAAATTACTCTTAACAAAACACTATAATTAAACCTATTTAATCCCACTTAAGATCCCCTTTAACCCTAGCAATAATCTACTCTAACATGGTAAAAACTAAAGTAATTAAATCACCCACTAACAATAAAAAGAACATAAACATGATTTAAATAACAAAGTAATAAACTTTAATGAAATTAACAACTAAAATAAACTTAAACAAAGACATGAGATTAACAAAAATAAAATGAAAAGGGAAAGAAAATTATACTCAACTTGAAGGAAATTGTATAGTGAACTAGAATGAAGAATTAATTGCATAAAGATTGAATCTTGTCCAGGAATAATTAATCTATCACATATGATAAAACTAAATCTAACTTAATTTTGAGAGGAGATGATAATTGGGTCTTCTAACTGCTACTACCTACTCCAACTGTTTTTTCTCTCCTGCATCTTCTCTGTTTGTGGGACTTTCTAGTCTGTCCGTCTCATCCAGCCCCCAATGCTCTTTCTTTTTCTTCTTTTTACACTAAATTAAAGTGAAAAGACAAGCACCACAACATAAAACGCAGGACATGTTTAATGAAGGGTATAAAAGTCTTTTCAACTCTTTCTTTTCTTCAAATTCAAAACTTGAATGACGATTGATTTGGATTCATCAAAAATGAAGAGCATCAGTCATCTGATGAAACAAGGTCGCTCGAATTGGGCGTCATACTCGGTGAAGCCGTGATAGCTGATGGTGTTTCGGTTCGATTTGACGTCATCGCCGCTGCTGGTGTTTGTTCAGTCATGGTGGTCGATGATGGCTGGATGAAGGAGAGCACGGTGGCTCAAATTTCAGCAGAGATGCAGGTACGAGTGTGGTTGAATAGATCGAGTAGCGGGCTGACATGAGTAGGAGCAGCAGGCTTCAGTTCCGGGTTCGGAATCCGCACGAGTTGCTGCTGGTAATGTTGTTGGTTGTTGTGGACAGGGGAGATGAGCGGTGGTTTAGTGTCATAACCGACGCAAAGGTCGAGCAAATAGCTGCCTATGTTGATAGGTTAAGACGAAGATGCCGGAGTAACTCGCATCTGGTGCTCAATGGTGATCACAAATCTGGTGAGGGGGGAGGAGGAGCAAGGAAGTGTTTGGCAGTGACAATTTGTATGTTGGAACACTAATAATGGTGTTGGTCAATTGTTGACTTTGGTCATTTTTAGTAAACCCTTGCTCAATTATATTATGCCAAGTGGCGTTTCAATCCGTCTTCATTTTTCACCTCATCTTGCTTTTCCGTCTCACTTCTCTTAACTCGGCACCTACAAAAAATGTTAAGACGAAAAGTAGTGTAAAATCTAGAAAATTAACAATTATTTACAATAAGGGTAACAAAACTAATAAAATCTAAATAATTAGTAAAGTGAGCTTTTAACGATTAAAGTACGCAAAATCAAGTCAAATAAGTAGCATAAATGAGGGGTAAAACGCTATTAAAATACTACTTATCAGGGGGGTCACGGTTGAAAATATGTTCCAGATGAGGAAGCTAACTAGTTTTCAGGGAATGGTGATATGCTCTTTGGTTGATGCAGTCCAATATGGGACTTGGATGATCAGGAGCAGATGCAGAATAGAGGGATGGATCATGAGACATGAAAACTTAATTGAACAGGTTTAAGAAACAAGCTACACTTATACTGATAGCTATCAGGTTGACAAGGTGTGTGTCAGGGATATCAATTGGTGCAGGAGTAAAGGACTGTTGTAGGAAATGTTAGTTTGATTGTAGCTTGAGTTTATAGATGCTTATCTTTGTATGTTTCGTAAGAATGATGTAATGGTGTGCCTTACTGGGCTATTTTAATATTACGTACATCCCCCCCCCCCCCTCAACCCAACCCAACCCAACCCAACCCAAAAAAAAAATGTACAAATCATGTTCAATGATAATATGTATGCTTATAATATAAATAAGTACGAAATAAATTAGTGATTTTGGGTGCCGATCAATAGTAGAAATTAAAAAGATTACTAAAAAAACAAATAAATGAGTATGAACGAGTTGTTGGATTAATCTCCCAAACTCCTAAATTAAATGTTGAAATAAAATTTTGATGTTTTAAATGCAAATTACGTAAATTGCCTACGTTATTTGGAAGAGCTAACATCAATGTTCAAGAAGTTATGTAATTGTTTTAACTAGAACAATTAATAGTTTGTGAAAAGTTTTTAGAACTTGTTAGTATAAACAAGTAAGATGCATGTTAATTGTTTTAGTACACACAACAAAAAGAGAGAAAAAAAGTCAATTGATGAGAATACTTCTTGTAAGATAAAATAGAGTGATCAACATCCTTTAGAAAATAAGAGTGAGATAAAGTTTGTGAGAGATTGTCAATACTTGGGAGTGATTGTACTCTAAATACTTTGTAATCTCTTATTATTAGTGACTTAATTTTTAGAGAGAACCGTGGTTTTCCCCTTAGTTGAGAAGGGTCTCCACGTGATAAATTGTGGTTTCACGTTATTTGTTGTTAGTTACGTTTGTTGTTTGTGTTTCACCCTAATATCGTTGTTGGGTGAGCTTATTCCCGCATTGGGTTTACAGGACGCTTCCTCATCAGTGGTATCAGAGCCGAAGGTTCTATATACTGGGAGGTGTGGGAGATTCCAAATTATGGAGGAATTTTTTTATTATCGTAAGTAAGATGGCAGAGATATTTCATGTTCCATTATTTGATGGGAAGATGAACTTTATGGTGTGGAAGAGCACAATTTAAGACTTGCTAGTTCAGTAGAGTCTTGATGAGGCTTTGGAAATGACTAAACCGCCGGAGTCTCGGAGATGAGTGCGACTGATTGGGAGTCAAAGAAAAAGAAAGTTGTCAGTGTGATAAGGTTGGCGATAGCACCAAAGATTAAGTATAATCTTTTGTGCGAGAAGGAGCCGAGGGCCTTGTTAGAGAAGCTATTAGGCATGTATGCGTGAAAGTCGCTCACTAACCGATTATGTTTGCGGTGGGAATTATATCAGCTTAAGATGGAAGAAGGTGATACAAATTTGCAAGACCACATAAATAATCTCACCAACTAGTGTGTCAACTCCTAAATGCCGAAGAGAATATAACAGATCAAGAGCAAGCTCTCTTGTTATTTGCTTCATTGCCGGAGAGTTTTAGACCCATTGTGATGACGATGCTTGTGGGTAGAGAAAAAATATCTTTGGATAAAGCAATAACAATGGTGAGAGAAAATGAGAGGATGATGGAAAAAATAGGTGGAAATGCATTATCAAGTGATAGAGCACTAATGGCGGATAGTAGTGATAGAGGGAGAAGATCACACAGATATGGAGAAGGCCAAAGAAGTAGATCAAAGTCGCGTGCGAGGGACATGGATAGTGTGAAATGTTATTATTGTCATGAGAAGGGCGAATTCAAAGAAATTATCCAAAGATAGAAGGAAAACTTGAAGAGTATGAAGTCTTTAAGAGAAAAGTTGGGCAAGACTAAGATTCATGATGTAGGTGATTCTTCCAATGTGGTGTGTGGTAATAGTAGTGATGAAAATATATTCTTGACTACTCAAGATAAGGTAGAGTGTCAAGAAAAATAGGTGATGGATTCGGGTGCCTTTGTGCATGTGTGTAAATTAAAGAGTAAAGACCAAGGAGCATTTAATACTTTCTAAACTAATGGAGACTTTGGGCATGTCAAAGTGGGTGACGACCTCAAATTGAAAGTTGAGGGTATCGGGAGTGTGAGAATGAAACTCACCCTACGTACTTTCAAATATGTGAGGTATGTCCCTAAAGCCTGTTCCAAAATTATTTTTGGGTGTGTTGACGTTCAAGGGAATCGATATGTCGGTAGTGGTAAGTGGTGCAAAGTGTATCGTGGGAGTAGCTTGGTGTTGCAAGGGGTGAAGACGAAGAACAACATTTGCTATGTGGATGGACATAGCGTGAAAAGGAATGCCGACGACGTAAAAAAGAAAGTCCGCTTTTGTGAGATAGTTGAAGCGTTTGGAGCTTTGGGTCGAGGGAGGAAACTGTTTAATTAATCTCCCCAAACTCCTAAATTAAACGTTGAAATAAAGCTTTGATGTTTCAAATGCAAATTACGTAAATTGCCTACGTTTTTTGGAAGAGCTAACATCAATGTTCAAGAAGTTATGTAATTGTTTTAATTAGAATAATTAATAGTTTGTGAGAAGTTTTTAGAACTTGTTAGTATAAATAGATAAGATGCTAAAAAGTCTTACTTGCGACGGGGAGACCCGTCGCAAGGTTGTGACCGGTTGAGCCATCCTCACAAAGAACAAGTGGGAGTGCAAGTGGGGGGATCCAATTGTCCCCCACTTTGACTCCCCACTTGCACTTTGTGAGGAGAGTTTTACCTGTCGCAAGCTTGCGACGGGTCGTTGTGGGAAAATATCCGTATACTTCCCTTTAAATCATTCAGGATTATAATGAAATTAAGATTATATGATTAATAGTCATAAACGAAAAATGCATAATAAACGAGAGATTAGAAATAACCTTTAGTCCTTGCTTTAAAGGCCTAAGAACAATATCAAAATGATGATATCTTCTAATCGTAGCACCCAAGATAGAATGAGAAATGCCCTTGAATTTGCTAGAATGTTTTGTGAAAAGTTACTGTTAACTTTTTTTGTGTGATGTGTAGAGATGGAGGCACACAAGAGAGAATGAATTAGGGTTAGGTATAAAAATCTCAATTTTTCCTCTTACCCTTTCAATCTCACGGCACAATTGGTTTTATTAGGGGAGATATTTTCTCCTCTAATTAACCACTAATGGGCCGAAAATTCCAGAGTGAATCTGGACTTTATTTCGGTTAAATTCGCTTTAATATATAATGTGTATTATTATTATAAATGTCATTTGTGTTGTCATGTATTAATATGTCCATACAACATTTTGTAGTCGATACATTAATACCGGTCTGATAACATCTAATATGACAATCGTATAATATATACGTTAATTATAATTATCCGTATAATTATAATTTGCTAATTCAATATAACATTTTATATTCAATTACGAATTAACATTTTAATTCGCATAAGCTTACATTATATATATGCTAATTAAATACAACAGTTTATATTTAATTACGAATTACTTTTAATTCGTCTCAGCTTATATTATTTAATCGTTATTAAATAATCGTCTCATCATCACATTAACTAACCTTTTAGTCAAATACACTGACTAACCTTTTAGTCATATAATAGGGCATCAATATGATTATTTTCTCAAATAATCACATCTCTCAAACACATCCTATAGGTGTGACTTTTAGGGACCAGTTGATCACCGCCATCTGTATGACAATAACGTCAAACTTATCTAGCAAGCCAACCGTTATTGATAAACGTTAATCAACTGATTATTATACAAAGTATACCCTGTGAACCTACAGAGATTTATTTATGTTATTGCACTAACTGTGGAGGACACTGGCTCCAACAATCTCCCACTTGTCCGTACAAGTGTATGTGCGATAACCGATTCTCATATCCATAATAAATTTCTCCCACTCAATGTAAACCAATTTGCAAAGTCCGTATCACAAAGGTCGTAGTTTACAAGTGATCAGTATCAAGAGTGGTTTCCCCGACTAGAGAGTAACTTAACTGATAAACGAATCTTCATTCGAGCATGGCCATGCATTTCAGTTACAGCTCCTCGAGTGGCCCTGAGAAATATCATATCCTGATAAAGGTTGGATATTTTCTTCAACTCGAATCTTGCAGATACAAGCGCAGTATGAAATGACCCAGTAAAATCTACTTAGCCTCCTGTTACGGTCGACCATGAGAAAGAAACCAAAGTCACCCAAAAACTGCCTTATCTCAAGAGACAGTCGATAGTCAAAAGAATCGACTCTAGGAACACTATGGATGTCCTATCCACGACCTGGCACCTAATGTTCTGAAACATTTAGGACTCCATAACGTTGTCACAAAAATGTCCTGCGAGTATCATTATAACTCGCATATGTGATCGATCAGTCAACTGTTTGACTTATGGCTCGTTGAACCCACCATCAATCGACTTCACAGAATAATTGCCAGAGTTATCAGCTCATGTAGGCGATTACGGACCAAAACAAATATAATGTAATTCAGTTCACTTTGTGGTGTTCAATGTTGTCAGTACAACCCACATGAAAAACAAAATATAAAACAATACGATGATTTCATAGATAGTTTTATGAAAAAGATACAGGTGTCTAATCCATATAAAACAACTAATACAACTCAGGAACACGTTTGATTCCCATGGAAATAACGTGCCCTTCATTCTTATCATATCTCAATGGTTTAGTGAGAGGATCTGCGACGTTATCATCCGTAGCAATCTTGTCTATCACTATCTCCCTTTGCTCCACGTAATCTCGGATCATGTTAGCCTTCCGTTGTACATGCCTAGACTTGTTGCTGGACTTAGGCTCCTTAGCCTGGAAGATGGCACCACTATTATCACAATAGATGGTGATCGGGTCATCCGAACTAGGAACTACAGTTAGTCCCTGTAAGAACTGACACATCCCATTATACCTTCCTCGCAGCCTCTGAAGCAGCTAGTACTCGGAATCAGTAGTTAGAAAATCTGCTATAACACTTTGTTGGAGCTTTTCAGCTGACCGCAGCGCCATCATTAAAGAGTTTAAAAACGAATCCCGGCTGGTTTTAGAGTCATCTCATTCCGTTTGGAAGCCTAGATCTGCGTAACCGATTTGCGGCATAGCTCAGAGTGTCACCTCCATAAGTCAATACCCAATCCTTAGTCCTCCGTAGGTACTTAAGGATATTCTTAACAGCCATCCAATGTGTTTCACCTGGATTGCCTTGGTACCGACTCGTCATACTCAATGCATATGCCACGTCAGGACGTGTGCATATCTTGGCATACATGATCGATCCTATAGCTGATGCATAAGGAACCCGACTCATGCGTTCGACCTCTTCCGATGTCTTTGGTGCCTGAGCTTTACTCAACTGCATCCCAGAAATCATTGGAAGGTTCCCCTTCTTGGAGTTGGTCATGCTGAACCTCTCAAGAATCTTATCTATCTAAGACTCCTGACTGAGGGATAACATCCGTCGTGATCTATCTCTGTAGATACGGATCCCCAAAATTCTTTGTGCCTTGCCCAGATCTTTCATCTGGAAATGGTTCTTTAACCAAACTTTTACCGAAGTTAAGAGAGGTATGTCATTCCCAATCAAGAGGATGTCATCGACATACAATATTAGGAAGACAATCTTGCTCCCACTCGACTTGATATATAAGCATGGTTCCTCGACCGATCGGGTAAATCCATTCTCTTTTATCACCTGGTCGAAACGATGATTCCAACTCCGAGAGGCTTGCTTAAGTCCATAAATGGAACGCTTAAGCTTGCATAACTTCTTAGGATTTTTAGGATCAATGAAACCTTCGGGTTGTACCATGTACAACTCCTCCTCCAAATAACCATTTAAGAAGGCGGTTTTCACATCCATTTGCCAAATTTCATAGTCATGACAAGCGGCAATCGCTAAGATTATCCGAATGGAACGCAGCATAACTACGGGTGCAAAAATTTCATCATAGTGCAATCCTTGCACTTGAGTGAAACCCTTTGCCACTAGTCGTGCCTTGTATGTATCTGGTTGTCCTTCTACAGAATGCTTTCTTTTATAAAGCCATTTGCACTGAAGAGGCCGAACCTTATCAGGTAAGTCAACCAGATCCCATACGTTATTCTCATACATAGAGTCCATCTCGGATTTCATGGCTTCAAGCCATAGCTTAGAGTCAAAACAGGTCATGGCACCTTTATAGGTAGCGGGTTCGTTACTCTCTAGGAGTAAAATGTCATCTCTCCCATTCTCCTCGACCATACCAATGTATCTGTCTGGAGGAATGGAGACTCTACCCGACCTCCTGGGTTCCTCAGGAATATTAACCGCAGCCGATGATGAGGGAACAGTTTCCTTCATTGGTAGCTCGGTTGTTGGTTCTGGAATCTCCGACAGATCGAAGGTTCCATTACTTGTCCTATTCTCGAGAAATTCTTTCTCTAAGAACGTTGCACTAGCCGCAACAAAACTCGATGTTCGGTAGGCGAGTAAAAGTAATGACCAAACACCCCTTTTGGATAACCAATAAAGTATGTCTTGACCGATCATGGGCCGAGCTTATCGTCAGGTCTCCATTTGACATAAGCCTCGCAGCCCCAAACCCGAATAAAGGACAAGTTTGGGACCGTTCCCTTCCATAATTCATATGGAGTCTTGTCTACAGCTTTAGACGGACTTCGGTTAAGTATTAGAGCAGCTGACAAAAGAGCATAACCCCACAATGAATCAGGTACACCCGTGTGACTCATCATGGATCGAACCATATCAAGTAATGTTCGATTTCTCCGTTCGGACACACCATTCAATTGTGGGGTTCCAGGTGGAGTTAACTGTAGTACTACACCACAGTCTTTGAGGTGTTGATCAAACTCATTCGAAAGATATTCGCCACCACGATCTGAACGTAGTGCTTTAATCTTTCTATCCAGCTGGTTTTCAACCTTCTTCTGGAATTCCTTGAACTTGTCAAAGGACTCACTTTTATGCTTCATTAAGTAGACATAACCATATCTACTCAAATCGTCTGTGAAAGTGATAAAATACCTATAGCCATCTCTAGCGTTGATTGACATAGGTCCACACACATCAGTATGTATGAGTCCTAATAGGTCAGCAGCGCGCATTCCAACACCTTTGAAGGAAATTAGAGTCATTTTGCCTATGAGACATGATTCACACGTGCCAAAAGATTCATAGTCAAATGGGGAGATAGTCCCATTGTCAATGAGCTTCTTCATGCGTTTTTCATTTATGTGTCCCATACGGCAATGCCATAGATAGGTTTGATCTTTGTCACCAACCTTTGCTTTCTTACTACTCACATGCATTATATCTGTGGTTTGATCTAAAACATAAATACCATTCATGGAAACTGCTTTACCATAAATCATT
Organism: Heliosperma pusillum; assembly: GCA_022085475.1. Taxonomy (NCBI): domain Eukaryota; kingdom Viridiplantae; phylum Streptophyta; class Magnoliopsida; order Caryophyllales; family Caryophyllaceae; genus Heliosperma; species Heliosperma pusillum. The sequence continues at coordinate 273,919 of JAIUZE010073250.1, forward strand.
TCGTTTAAAGAGAAAATACAACTATTATCCTTTATTACAAACGAAAAACCGTCCTTATCAAGTACGGAAACAGAAATAATGTTTTTAGATAAACTGGGTACATAGTCACAGTTATTCATAAATAACTCAAATCCACTCGTGAGTTGGATTACATATGTTCCCACTGAAACGGCCAGTAACTCTGGCTCCATCCGCACTCGCAGGTCCACATTCACCCCTTGCGAGAGTGTGATGTTTCTTAGGCCCTGCAAAAGATTACACAGATGAGAACACAACCAGTCTCAATTACAAAGTTCCGAACCTTGCATGTTAATCTCAATCATATGAATATAAAAAGAAGAAGGACATACCAACAGGAGAGACGCCGCTGCTTTTATGTCCCACGTTACACCGGGGCCCAGTTCCTCTCCAATGACCAAGCTTGTGGCAATGGTGGCACTCCACGTTTACCTTCA